>JAWPHD010006292.1:0-147246 GCA_037043455.1 Cyrtodaria siliqua | reverse complement strand
ACGGTTTGTAAACATTTGGTTTGAATACAATAACACATGTACTATTATGTTAACGTATATAATGCTTACGGTTATAAATTTGCCTGGTAAGTGTTGTAGATGTACATTAAGCAGATATAATAATAAGATTTGCTTTTATTAGATAATATTAATTCGGAAGTTAAACAATAAATAGTATTAAGTGTCACGGGTAAGATTATGAGGAAATGCGATACTAATCAGTCAGAATGGATTGATCCGTCAAAGTGAGCAGTCATTTATTTTCTTAAGCTAATACAATATCAGTGTAAACGTCTTTTGTCTTGTTATTAATTAAAATTTGTCAATTTTCGACTTGTTTTGATGCAAAACAAATGTACCCGAAATTTATGGCAATATATACCCGTTTCCGCAGCTTAAAACGAAAATAATTCAATGAAAATTGAGAAAATTAATTCAACCATAAATAAATAATAAAGACGATTACTCGAAAGATTCGATACTAAATTATTTGCCTATGTCCATAGCTATTGATTTTGTTTCTCATTCAATATTGTGCATTTAACATGTCTAAACCATAAGTTACAACTGACATTTATTACCCAAGCGATACATTACCTTGTACATGACATCAATTATTTTGTTGACTCTTTTATCTGGAGTGTTTTCTTCTTCTGGTAGCTTAACCATGTTTCCCTGAAATAATCGGTATTTGTAAATTCCACTCAAACAAGAGATGATGACAATGTTTGCTGACACTATGTTTATTAAATAGCACAATTGTTTATTTTAACTAAGTAAATCAATGCATAGAGTTAATATTTAAATTATAAATCAGGACAATCTTAAGGTCTGTTTTACACATGTGCACTCATCAAAGCAATTCAAATGTCTGAAAAGATGTCATCTCCACTCTTCAATAAGCTCATTTAAAATACAAATGGGGGTAGGGATGGGGTCGGGTGATAGGTGTTTCATATTTTGTAGTTAAAACTTTGAACAATCATTTAAATTAGTAAACATAAACTTCTCTTAAGTAAAATAATCACAACCATTAATATATTCTAGTATGCGTATTATGCGCTATATGGGAATTAAATGAGTAACATTTAAATAATTTAGAGTTTAGCTAGAGTATTTTCCCTTTCCGAATATCCGTTATTATGAAAATAAGCATATACATTTACTGCTTATAAAACATCTATAGGGGTATACCGTTGTTAAAACATTATGGAAAAATGATAACGTTCAAATTCCTAGAGCCAACTTCTATCTAAACCATGCTCAATATCGTACTTACAACCATTTTGTATATGGAATCGACGATGTCACAAGGCTCATCCCTCGTTATGAAACTGTCGCTAGCGAGATCATTCAATCGAAATGCAGCTGCGAGATACATTGACACATTAAGCAAATGAGAAACTTAATTGGAAAATCTTTCACCACCTGTTCCAGCACTAATTGGAAATAAGCGCATCTATCTGATATGCCGGAGTTTGCCGTACTATATGCAGATTATATAATGATATACGTTAACTGTATCAGTTGTATTGCATGTGGGGATATTAAATAGTTCACAAGTGTATGATAACCATAAAGAAAAAGTAAAATGAATATGAAATATTGCAGACCCGGTATGATTGAGAGGTTCATGAACTGTAGTGATTTTAAATGCTAGCTACCATTCACCCGGGTGGAGCAGAACTCAATATTTAAAATGTCAATAGTACGAGATTTTGAGCCATCCCGAAGATGGTATGCATATGACAGTGAACATGGAACCTTCAATGTGGTATTTTAAAGTTAATATCCGTTTTGAAACCGGATTCGAGTTATTTTTAACCTAATGGCAACGCAAACGTGTTTTTATAAACATGTATTAAATCTTCAATACAAATGCTCCACAAGTTCATATTATGCATTTATCTTCACATATATTTAAATTGAAATTTTGAATTTTGAGACGGTATATCAGTCGTTTAATTGTTGCAGAGATTGTTTAATGGCGACGCGTTAACATGATTTTCCACCGTTAAACGACTGATATATTGTCTCAAATGTCAACATTTTAATACTGGTTAACCCGTTTCCAACGCATTTCAGTGTTTTTGACAATCAAAAAAATATAAATAAATGACGTTACGTTTTTGACGGTTATAAACTATTTAATAGTTTTAAACGCCAACCTTCGGATAGTAGCATTTTTGTCAAGTGCGTTAGAAAACGTGTTAAGGAATTTTGTCTGGCTTCCCTTCGTATATTTATATAGCATTTCATCGAGAATATCGATATGAATACATCTTACAAATCATGAAAGTATACATCACAATAGAGCTCACATTTAAATTGTAAAACCGTTTGCTGCCACAGTCGAAAACATTGAATTTACGACAAGTGTAGGCCCAGATCAACATGCTCACTATGAGCAGGATGGTCAGTCAGGGTTTACACTTTTTCCACTCAGTAAGAATGTGTTTCGTAACATGTAATTTTCAACGTTTGATTGTGAAAGAATTATATGAAAATTACTTTCCCTTGATATAAAGTAATCATAGGTGGCGTTGCAGTTAGTGCACGTGCAACAGTACGAAAATAATCCCGTAGCCAGCGAATAACGCATTTCGAAAGCCGAATCGAAGGCGGTCCGACAGAAAAAAGATAAACAGAACAAGAGTCAAACTAGCCGAGGTGCTAAAACAGACAACCCCGGTTTTGTGTATTTTCCTAACTCTATGCCTACACCGGCTTGGGGTGCCCCAGCGACAGCAGGACGTCCCATTCCAGTTTACGGGTCAACAAGAGTCCCAAGAGGGCCTGTGGACGCTCTACCTGCTAACATGGCTCTTATAACATCAATGAAGCGAGCGACTACCATTTACGTTTTTTTGACAGTCCGAGCTTTCATTGATATTAACAATCTGATAAAGTTTGGTAAAGATCGGATGAACAATGAAGCCCCTATCGTCTTATTAAACGAGGCAAAATATAGCATTTTTAACTAAATCAAGGGCCATAACTCCGCTGTTACTGGTCCGATATGTTCAGATATGAATGTTTTTCGAACTTGTCCCAGCTTTCATTGATATTAACAATCTGATAAAGTTTGGTAACGATCGGATGAACAATGAAGCCCCTATCGTCTTAACGAGGCAAATTATAGCATTTTTAACTAAATCAAGAGCCATAACTTCGCTGTTACTGGTCCGATATGGCTGGTTTTCGAAATTGTTCGAGCTTTCAAAGACATTAACAATCTGATAAAGTTTGGTAAAGATCGGATGAACAAAGAAGCCCCTATTGTCTTAAAGCTACAAAGTCCCTATATCAATCGATTTCTTCTTTGTAGGCGTGTCTTTATTTGTAACTTCATGTTCACCAGTTCATGTCGAAATCGGGTATTTAAGCGAGCAAATATAGCGTAGGAAATCATTTACTGTATATACATCGACCAGGGCACATCGTACCAATACACAGGTAACAGTAATTTTTACAAAAAAAAAAGTAAGCTTCTTTCGGGGCTCGAACACACGACCTTCTGATTTCAAGTCCGTTGCTCTATCCACTGAATTACAAAGCTACTTGAGAAAATAGTATACTAACTGCCATTTATTATGAGGCAAACTAACTTAACATATTTGAACACAACTAAAGATGGATCACTAAATATGTAGTCCATAGTGTCGCAAGTGTAAATTAACATAGCCTGGTGTACTACTGTATGTTATTAATATGAAACTAATACTTCGCCTCAAATCAACCAAATCTCGACTTGTTATTTAGGGCTTGATGAGTTTGTATGCGCGCGCTTGTTATTACGTAATGTCTATTTAGTGTTAAAACTGCTACAACATACCAATAAATAGCAGTGTTCTAGTGGTTCAGCGTACAACTTTCAAAATTCACAAGTGCAAGGCTGTGGTTCAAGTCCCGTTCTGGGCAACTGTTTTTTAATCACATATATTTTGGAGCCGTATATTTATCGATGTTACCTGTACGGAGGCTAAATAAAAATGTGAAATTTTACACATCGATTTCTCCTTATATACCGACTTTTGGGGTGTTCGTCGATTTGAAACTACTTCACACGTGACTCATTCATATTCATGAGTTATTACCAGTTAAAATAGGGCGTGTACAGCTTTAACGAGGCAAAATATAGCATTTTTAACTAAATTAAGGGCCATAACTCCGTTGTTACTAACCCGATATGGCTGGTTTTCGAACTTGTCCGAGCTTTCATTGATATTAACAATGTGGTAAAGTTTGGTAAAGATAGACTCAAAAATGAAGGCCCTATCGTCTTAACGAGGCACAATATAGCATTTTTACCTAAATCAAGGTCCATAACTCTGCTGTTACTGGTCCGATCTGGCTGGTTTTCGAACATTTTGAGCTTTCGTTGATATTAACAATGGTAAAGTTTGGTAAAGATAGGATGAAAAATGAAGGCCTTATCGTCTTATCGAGGCAAATTATAGCATTTTTAACTAAATCAAGGGCCATAACTCCGCTGTTACTCGTCCGATATGGCTGGTTTTCGAACTTCATCGAGCTTTTAATAACATCAACAATCTGATAAAGTTTGGTAAAGATCGGATGAACATTGAAGCCCCTATCGTCTTAGCGAGGTCAAATATAGCATTTTTAACTAAATCAAGGGCCATAACTCCGCTGTTACTAATCCGATATGGCTGGTTTACGAACTTGTCTGAGCTTTCATTGATATTAACAATGTGGTAAAGATTGGTAAAGATAGGATCAAAAATGAAGGCCCTATCGTCTTAACGAGGCAAAATATAGCAATATAGCATTTTTAACTAAATCAAGGGCCATAACTCTGCTGTTACTGGTCCGATCTAGCTGGTTTTCATACTTATCCGAGCTTTCATTGATATTAACAACCTGTTAAAGTTTGGTAAGGATCGGATGAAAAATGAAGGCCCTATCGTCTTAACGAGACAAAAGTTAACGACGGACGGACGGACGACGGACGGACGGACGGACGACGGACAACTCGGCATCCCATATTAAAAAATGAAACAACCGGGGTTTCGTGGCTACCGAGGAGAGACCACAACCATGCAGCACAAGATTGGACCATGTTTTGGGTGCGGAGAATACAGTCATATCAGAAGAAACTGTCCCTACGATCGTGTCAAACAAGATCAACCGAGGTCAAGATCTGGACACAGTGATAATTTCAAAGATGAGTATTGTTTACCTTTATCAAACAATAACATCGCCAGTGATCATAGCTTCACAAATGATTATTACGAATTTGAACAAGGACACAAGTAAATTCTTGTTAAAGGAAGATTAAAACAAAATATTGAATATTGGAAAAGTATTGATACAAAGGAATACATTTTAGATACTATTGTAAATAAATATATAGAATCCCACTTTATTCAGAACCAGAAAGTAGATATTTCCAAAGTAATAAATCAGCTTTGGGAGAACATGCGTTTGTTTCGGAGTCGATAAATTACTTATTAAACAGAGGGTTAATTAAATTGTGTAATGAAGCGCCGTACATAGTTAATCCTTTAGTTGTTTCTATCCAAAACAATGGTAAAAAACGCCTTATTTCAGATTTAAAGTCTGTCAACAAACATGTGTGGAAACAACGTTTAAATACGAAGATATCAGACTGGGGTTAATGTATTTAGAAAGAGGGTACTTTATGTTCAAAAAAAAAGTATGATAATGGACCTTTGGAAACGGCCATACGAACTATTGCAGTCTCGGTTTGATTGAGACTGTTCATGAGCGGTAGTGAAATGTGCTCGCTTCGATTTGAAATCGGTTTATCATTTATAGATAATTATCCGCCGCATATCAAATATTTAGGGTTTGGTTGGAGAAATGAAAACGGAGAAACTAAATATTATAATTTTTTAGTACGCCCTTTTGGATTAAGCTGTGCGCCATATATTTTTAGTAAGCTCACCCGACCATCGATAGCGAAATGGAGGGGTGAAGGCATTAGGGCTATCAAGTACTGTTAGATGACGGATTTGGGTGTGATAAGATCTTAGACAACACAAAAATTATAGCTCACACAGTTAAATCAGATTTATTGAAATCTGGCTTTGTTCCAAATCCTGAGAAATCTATATGGGAGCCAGTCAATATATTACAATGGCTTGGCGCTGTTTAAGATAGTTTGAATGGTATAGTTTATATTCCAGAAAACAGGATAGAAAAGTTTTTTAAGAGTATTAAAGATGTTTGGACGCATATAAAATGGATTGCGCGTGTGCACGTGCAAAAAGTTGCTGGTGTTATTGGACAGATTATTTCAATGAACATAGCAATTGGAAATGTTCCAAATTATGACTAGATACATCAGTATGGATGTACTGAACGCTAATACGTGGAACTCTTATATCAAACTTTCAGCAGATAGTATAGCTCAGTTACAGGTTTGGAAAGAAAATTTGATATCTGTTAATGGTAGAAAACTAGATTGTTTTAATACCTGTTCTAAGATCGTCTATACAGATGCTAGTGGGGAGGGTTATGGAGGTTATGAGATAAATACGATTAATGGCGTAGTACAGGGTACATGGTCAGAAGATGAGAGTCAAATCTGCCACATGGAGAGAGCTTGTGGCTGTATACAGAGTGTTGTTAGCTCTAATACATATACTTAAAAATCAGAGAGTTAAATGGTTTACAGATAATATAGGAGTATGTAGTATTGTGCAAAATGGATTAATGGAACCAGAATTGCAAGATTTTGCAATGGAAATATTTAAACTGTGTATGTCTAATTCAATAACGATTGAAATAGAATGGTTACCACGGGAACTAATGGTAGAGCTATATGTCTCGGATTATTGAGACAGACGATTGAGGTATTTCTGTTGAAATCTTACAGTTTATTCAGGAGAGATGGGGGCAGTTAGAAGTTGATTGGTTTGCTTCTACACATAATGCAAAACTGCAAGTATTTTATTCAAGGTTTTGGAACGAACATTGTTCTGGGGTTGATGCTTTCACTTTCAATTGGGAGAATACATCTGGATTGTTTGTACCACCGATTAAGTTGGTTTCTAGGGTTATTAAACAAATGAGACAAAAGAAAGCACATGGTGTTTTGATAGTTTCTTATTAGAAGTCAGCAAATATTTGGCCTTTATTGTGTCCAAAACAAGGCAATTTTATTCCGAATGTGATCGATTGGATTGATCTTCCCACCAGAAAAACTGATTATCTTCCTTGTAAAAATGGAAAAGGTATATTCGGAACGCAACATTTACTGTTAGGATGCTAGCGTTCAAATTAGATGTTTCATTATGAAAGGGAGATGAGTCATGATTTAACTGGAAATGGTACTGGTCAGGTAGACAAGAGTTGTATACCTTAAACGGAATCTTGTAACTGCTTAATTGAGTAATTGTAGCAGATAATTGATTAACAGGAAAATGAAGTCAAATATTAATGCATATTAAAATGTATTTATAAAAGGTAGAAATAACATTGTCGTTGACAAAGGGTGTGTATACGCATATAAGATATATACACATGAGTAAGCATACTTTCTCCCTGTTACACAGTTTGGTTTATTTGAAGTTATTGTTGCTGTTTTTAATGATTCGGGCGTTCAAAACTAAAAATGTTTATTTTGTTTCTATTTTGTTTCTCTTTGCTAGTCTTTATAAATTATGAATATGTATGATAGTAGAGAATACAGATTAAGTATTAAACGAATAACATAATGTTTTATTTCCAAAATAGAATATAAGGTTAATAAAGGTTTTTGTTTGTACATTTATTTTTTCAGGTTTTCGCTGAAGAAATTGAAGAGTTACCGGAAAGTCTGGCGGACAAAGTGACCCTGCTCCCAGAATTACTGAAGGACTCTAGGGCTACAAGTACAGTGAAACATTATTATCGCGGATTTAATCGATATAAACAATGGGCCTTAGGTAATGGAATTGGGGGTAGGGACATTTTGCCTGCTACGGCATTTCATGTTGCTATTTACTTAGCATCACTTGTACAAAATGCTAATACACCAAGTCCAATAAGTGATTTTACAGTATAAAATGGGTACATGAATTATATAATATGAATTCGCCAACAAATTCCAAGTTAGTGAAAAACATTTTAGAAGCTAGTAAAATGAAGTTAGCAAGACCTGTGAATAAAAAAGAACCAGTAACAGTCGTAATGTTAGAAATATATAATTTAATCATTATATATGGTAGGAACTGTTAAAAATCAGAGAACTATATGTGCATGTTTAATAGATCATGCTGATTTCCTTAGAAGTGAGGAGTTGCTGAAAATAAAATGTTGTGATATAACACATATGAGCATTTTTTATCGAGCCGCATGTTCAGGATATTTCACGCTTTTGTATGCATTCTCTCAGGTCAGAAGGGGCAACAGCAGCTGCAGATAACGGTATTTCAGCAAGAAAGCATCAAGTTCATGTATGTCGAGTTGTAATATGCCTGCAAGCCTTATATATGCCCAGCTCATTGCTGTTTTGATAAACTTGGCAATTAATGCTTTGGGATAAAAAAAGTACAATTAAGAATACTCAGTACATTATCTCATTTAAATAATGTAAATTAATGTGGCAATATAACATACATATAAGAAAACAAATTTAAACGCTTCCATATAAGAATCGGTACCCAATGCATCGAGATAGATTACATTAAATGATCACGGTTAGTTTACTGATGTTTACTCTAAAAGCTTTATCCGACATACAGGTGCTACTGCAGTTAAAGTAGCTATCCCGCCAACAACAGCCACATTTTACAACATATGTACATCGTTTCTAAACCTACTGACTACGAGGTATATACATAACTTACATCGTTTGAGAATCAAAACTCTATAGATACAATATAAAAATCTTTAACCAGCCAGACAAAAAAAACGGGTATTATAAGAACCCATGAATAAACATATTCTTTTAAACGACACATATGCATTATTATATGAGCTGAACACCTGGATAGAGTTTGATAAACTGATTTTGTAGTGTAATTTTCTCGTAATTTGGCGGATTATTTTAAAATTTGTAAAACAAACACCTAAAAATCAACAGTTAAACCGTATAATGCCTTTTCTTTTTCTTTCTGTTCTTTTGCAATTAGCATGATTAGTTGAAAATACTTTGTGATTTTAGTTCGTGGATTTATTCAATATGCGATTTGTAAACATGGTTATACCTTATCAAAAGTCACATTCTCTATATATTTCTGTTCGCTTAAAACTTTTGAAGTGATTTTATGAAAAGTGTACAACTTTAAGCCATAAACAAGAGACCCTCTCGCCTTGTCTCAAAGTGCTCTCATGTTTTAAGAAGTAACAACAATTTATTTATATAAATCTGTAAAACTGTAACCCCGTAGTGGTCATATTTGACCCCATTGTCGCCCTTTGAACAAACTAGGTAGAGGATCATAAGCTTATGGTACATGCAAACTATTAGTTAGCTTTTGATGTATCAGAGAAGCTGTTTAAATATGTTTTCCTATATAATTCTTGTTATAGTGTGACCCCCGGTACAGGACCAAACTTGATTCCAGGCTTGATTCAAGGGACACCATTTAAATTATTTGGTACAGTACAATAATCTTAAGCTACATGTAGCTTATTAGACCTCTAGCTTTTGTAGTTTCAGAGGAGAAGATGTTTATAGACGTTCCTACATAGCTTTATGTAAATATGTGACCCCGGGACCGGGCGAAATTTGAGCAAAATAAATTGGTAGAGATCGATACTCTTATGCTAAATGCATCGTATTAGACCTCCAGCTATTGTAGAGTCAGAAAAAGAATACTTTTATGGACTTTCCTATATAACTCTTTGTAAAAGTTTTACCCCAGAACCGGGCCATAGTTGGACACAGAGTCACGATTTGAACAAAATTGATAGAGAACCATAGGCTTATACAATATGCAAAATAGTAGACCTCTGGCTCTTGTTTTTTTAGAGAAGAGATTTTTTGGCGGATCCAGATATGCCCCCAGAGTCAACATTTTAACAAACTTGCTAGTGGACCATAATCTTATTCTTCATGCATAATATGAGACCTCTAGCTCTTACAGTTTTAGAGAAAATTATTTATTTTTAAAGATATCCTATATAACTCTATGAAAAATGTTTACACCCGGGGCTGGGCCATATTTGACCCTGGGGTCAACCTTTTATAAATACTTGGTAGAGGACCCTAAAAGTATAATACATGCAAAATATTGAACCTGTAGCTCTTCTAGTTTCAGCGAAAAAGATTTTTTAAAGAAACAAGAGTTTTGCTTAAAAGGGGGAGATAACTCTAATAACAGGAATCAGCTACCCTGTTAACACTGCTATCATGGATTTTTTGTTTCTCTGCAAGGTACTCAATGACATGGTACTAGTAAGAATTTGTCCATTGAGATGGTAACAAAAAAGTGTATGGCTCACGGTCTAATAGACGTAAGAATTTATTTAAGGAAATTAAAAGGTTTAAGTGAATTTTAATAGATACTTTAATTTTATATATTGAATTGGTTTATGTTTTGAAGTTTTGCATGGTGTATGTAAGTTGTTTATAATAGCACTGGATTCAGAATTAGAATTGAGAGTCACTGGACTCAGAAGTAGAATGTAGAGTCACTGGACTCAGAAATAGAATCGAAAGTCACTGGACTCATAAGTAGAATGGAGAATATCTGGACTCAGAAGTAGATATATATGAATGCGATTTGTGTGACTCGGGGTTAAGAAGTTTTATAAATCTAATGGAGAGTCACTTGACTCAGGATTACATGTGCCTGACTGGTAGTCACGTGACTTGGAGTCAGAAAATTGTAAAATGATTAATGTCAGGTGTATTTGATGTTATAAAAACAGTTGATATAACTTTGAGATTAGTAAGGTGTTCAGATAAATGATGTTATTGAGATGATGATTTGAATTTAGATTGTATGTGTTGTAAAAGTATTGTGAATTATAAGTAGAATTGAGTCACTGGATTCAGAAGTAGAATTGAGAGTCACTGGACTCAAAAATAGAATTGAGAGTCACTGGACTCAAAAGTAGAATTTAGAGACTGGACTCGGAAATATAATTTTGAGTCACTGGACTCAGAAGTAGATGTACGAGTACGAGTCGTGTGACTCGAGGTTAAGGTGTTTGTTAATCTAATGGAGAGTCACTTGACTCAGGATTAGATGTGCCTGACTAGGAGTCAGGTGACTCGGGGTCAGAGAATTGTAAATTATTTTTTGTAAAATTATCATTGCGAGTCATTGGACTCGGGGCAAGTTGTAATTTATGTTATAATAACAGCTGATATAACATTGAGATTAGTAAGGTGTTCAGATAAATGATGTTATTGAGAAGATGTTTTGAATTTAGATTGTATGTGTTGTAAAAGTATTGTGAATTATATGGTACGTACAGTCGGTCAGTCCTGCGACTTACATAAAAAAATATAGATAGTTGTGTTTTATATTTTCTGTCATTCTTGTAGTGGAGGGTTAAGGGTATCATGCTAATTTAAGGTTGATATTAAAATAGAAAAAAAAGCATGACACGACAATCAATATTCTATTACCTACATATACATTATACATGAGCATAATGTATGTCGGAGATCACTCTGTCAGTATGTTTTTATTTAAAAAGTACAAAAATAATTCTAAAAGTATGTCAAACTATTGTCTGCTATCTTTTTAGACATCTTTCCAATACTTACTGTCCATGCTGGGCAAATTGCCTGTAAGATACATGTATTAAAAAACATTATAGTAGAAAAATAGCAAAGTGGTATCCTCTTTTTTGTATACATAAACAAATATAGGATGCCTGTATACAAAGGCTGATTCTAATTAGTGTTTTCATTATGTATGCTGTTAGAAACCCGACTGGGCATCGATTTACCGTACAAAAAAGAATCATTCCTATAGTATTAGCAATTAAATGCGTTATATTAGTTATTATCAGTTTGCAATGAATATTATATAATACAATGAGAATGATGTATACTGTCAAGCACCTCCTATCTATCAGCGCTGATTTACTTGATATAAATGCTAGATGAAACACGAAGAATGTTTATAAAACTCTGTCGAACTCGTGTATTGAGGTATTAATAGCGTAAATGTGTGTCCATGCCCCTTCCATAGTAAAGTTAGAATGTTGACTACCTGTTAAAAAGTCAAACCCGATTAGAATTCTGGGAAACTTACTTTATCATGTAAATAAAACATGTCTGATTAAACATCAACATAGAAATAGTGGGTTTAATACCTTCTAAGAAACATTTCTTCAGCTGCATACTAACACCGGGTCAATTTCGTACCCTGTCTATTTTCACTTTTGAAACTTATATAAAAATCTGTCTAAAACATGATGAGCTCCTTTTCCAAATATCAGCAACATGTCCAGAATACAGTTACAGCCAAAAAAAAAACCACCAGGATATTGCATTAAAAAAGATTTTAAAGAAACAAAAGATCAGCACTCTTTAATAAAGAAATACATTCGACTGCACCAGGCGAGCACATCCGGCTGATTAAGTGTAATTAAACCTTGAAAATCCTCATTGAAATGGAAGACATTAGGATATCGGTTAGACGCTTTGCATACAATAGACCGGCAGCGCTATTCAGGTCAGTGCGCTGAATAAAATAGATGTCTATTTGAATGGCAAAATTACGTTTATTGACAGAAACGTAAGGAAATATAACAGTAGATATATATATATATACACACACGTTTAGATGGCTTTTCACACTTATTGTTTGATTGATTGCATATGTTGTACTACACACAAAATCAAGATATTTAATCTACTATAAAACAACGTATTCGTAACTCTCCGTCGTGTCTCCGGACAATACCGAAGTAACGAGAATACACGCGGACCGAATGGTAAGCACAAATATAGACTGGCAACACGGTACTAAGTCGTTTAAGTTGACATTGTTTTAAATACTTATATTTAGTTATCGATGGTACATTTTCAATTTCTTTTGTTTTCTTACCTAATTTTTGATTCGGTGGTTTCACTACTCCGGCCGATAAAAGGCTTTGGGTATTGTTTAACCACTTACAGGATATGTTGTCTGCTTTTTAATTTAGTCTTTTGGCTGTTACTTGTGATACGCAGATTTCATAACCGCTGCGCCCAACTAAATTCCATTATGTTTATTGCGCTCTTCGGGGCATTTAATTTTATTAGATACCAGGACCATACGCCGTACGACATGGGGAAGCCATGAACCCCATGTCCACCGCCATATGCATGCCATCTTCGGGATGGTTAAAATTTTGTACTATTGATTTTATTAATATTGAGTTCTGCTCAACCCGGGGCTAGAGGGCGTGAGCGGTAGCTAGCATATTTCACTACCGCTCATGAACAGTCTCAATCAAACCGAGACTGCAATATTTCGTATGTGTCGTGCTCAGCCGTTACCTAAGGTTCATTATTATACTCTTTTTTTTTAAAAACGATGCCGGTTTAAGAACTTCTTGAGACTTTTCTAGCAATGCTATATAAACTTGACAACAACTTAAAACAACACAATAATCAGGTTTTTGTCACAAGACGAAATCTTTACCCAAGGGGTTTGGTTAAATCTGTTTTCAGAGTAACAACAACCTTTCTGGCGGACCTGAGAAGGGCTATGAGCTTGCAATCATCTGACCATGCGGACTTCACGTTGAAGTCCTAGACAGGAACTAACAAAGTATTGGCCTATTATCTTCCGCCGCTCTAAAAGGTCCGAGCCGATGAGCTATGTCGATGTCCTTCGCGCTAACTTTCAGGTTTAACTTATTTTTTAGCAGTTGGATCACTTTTGATGATGGTACCCCCGCGGACTCATTTATATCGCGGTCATCTATTCCATATATCCGTACCCTATTTCTACGAGTGTATTGCTCCAGCTCGTTTATCTCTGTCTCGTATACCTTATTTACTTAACATTTGTCAGCATCCTCTAAACTGTTGCACCTTTTCTAAAGCTTTTCATTATCGATTCTACTTTTCTCTAGCTCTATTTGTAACACCGAGATGTTATCTCGTAATTCTATGATGGACTCTTCTGATTGTATGATCTCCTTTTCTAATTGTGCTATTTTAAGATATGTGCTATTTCAAGATATACTGTCTTTACTTCCTCTTTAATATTTTTCAGATATTTTGTTCATTGTTCGAGTTTGTCAATGAGGAATCCGTCCGAAATCACTGTTTTGAACTGATCTTCAATATATCCCTTTGTTACCACATTACTTATCATTGTTTCCGAAATCTTTAGAGTGGCTTCAAAATCAAAATGTGTTTTTCGGCACGGAACATAGCGGGGATTGTGCTTTGTAATCCACCATATCATTTTTATTTGCGTTCTTTACCCTTGTTGACCTTCTCACTCGTGTCGTCATGTACCACACTACTCGCTTTCGTTTTCCTAGGATCATTTTTTGGGTCCGGTTTATTGCTTTTGTCTGCGACATTTATTTTACAGATCTACAATAAGTACAAGAAGTACGACGACGTACGATGTTTATGTTTATGTTTTAATATGCACAGTGATAGTGTTGAATAAATACGGCCCGTTACTACTCACGATTTCCACGCATTTTTTCACAACTCTGCCTTGTCCATTGTCTATTTTATCCGATAAATAACTCCATTTTTCAGTTAGCAAATTTTTTTAAAACATATCTAATCACAAGTATGAGATATTATATCCTTCGGTTTCCAAAATTTACTCCATATTTCCACCTTTTTTACGCGCATCGGAGAAAAGGTAACCGTAGTGAGCGCTGAAAAAAGACACAACGATAACTCCATGTCCACCGCCATATGCATGCCATCTTCGGGATGGTTAAAATTTTGTGCTGTTGATTTTATGAATATTGAGTTCTGCTCAACCCGGGGCTAGAGGGCGTGAGCGGTAGCTAGCATATTTCACTTCCAATCATGAACAGTCTCAATCAAACCGAGACTGCAATATTTCGTATGTGTCGTGCTCGGCCGTTTCCAGAGGTCCATTATCATACTCTTTTTTTACGCCATGAGCGACCTTGACCATCCCTTTTTTTATCTACTTGACAATGTTTTTGTTTTTTTAATATGACTCTTTATTTGGATTCATTTTTATTCAATGATTTAAAAGAATAAAATAAATGTATGACGTTAATTTATCTCAATCATAAGATGTGCCATTTGAAATAGAAATAATGTTCCCAAGCCACCGATTGACCCCCTTAATTAAAATTACACTGAAACGTTCTTTGTAAGAACATCATAATAATGGTGACGTTGTGTTTTCCAGTGACGTTCAAATTATTCCACGGCATTGACTTTGTCAGTTTTTCTGTTTACGTTTGAGCTTGTAGAAGAATGGAAATTCCAAAAATGGCATTTGGTTTCGCAAATATAATTTAAGGATAAAAAGCTAGGAAATTAATTACTATTTCACATATCTTGTATTCTTCTATTTCGATACATTAATTTTTTGCTGGATGATGTTTATTTGAAATGTAATTGAGACCCGAACGGCAGTATAAAGACAGTTAATCAAAAACAACGCCAAATTATCGCACATACATCAAAAGAAATGGATGTTTGGCCCTTGATCCATCTTTTTCCGTAATGGTGAAGAAAACAGTTCTAAATGCATATTTAGTTCTTCAGGTTGGATTTCCTTGACCCGTTCAGCATCTCCGAGCCAGTCACGCATTTTTTTCACATCATATTGTAGCGATATTGTGCAATCGTTCTTGTTTTTCACAATTTCATTATTTAATGTCCGTCCTCATCTTTGTATCGTCTTCTAACGATCTCCTGCGTCCACTATGACAGGGTAGCGAGGATTCTGGCTGTCATTGTCAACCGTCGCAGTTGTCGTTGGATGCACGTTTCGATGCACGATATGACCGGTTAGTGGTTGATTATTAAAAACATATCTATAATTTAATGCTTAACGTATGTAACGCTGTCTAGATTTAACATGGATTTTTTTTGGCCCGCCGTTTCATGCACTTATCTAATATGACCGTAGAGACAATGCATGTATTACACGAAAAACAGGCCGTTTTTGTAACTATTTATAGTAACACATGTAATAATGTTTATTATTACATGTGTTACTATATATAGTAACAAAAACTGCTCGTGTTTTGTGTAATACAGGCATGATCTATGCGGTCATATTGGAAAAGCGTGAGAAACGGCGAGTCAAAAATCCATATGAAGGGCCATAATACCCATATTTTCGTTACATACATTTCGCATGAAATTATATAGATAATCTAGTTGTTTTAAAAATCATCCACGAACCATTCATATCGTGCATCCAACGAAAACTGCGACGGTTCAAAATGGCAGCCTGCCACAGAATGCTCGCTACCCTGTCAAGATTACCATAGTGCACTCAGGAGATCGTGAAAAGACGATGCAAAGATGAGGACGTACGATAACGAAATTGTGGAATAATAAAAAAGAAGAACGATTCAGTCTAAAGCAAAATAGGATGCGAACAAATAATGTGACTGGCTCGGAGTGTTGAACGGCTTGAGGAAATCCAACCTGAAATCTACTAAATATGCATTTATAACTGTTTACCTTGACCATTACGAAAAGAAATGAATCAAAGGACAAACAACCTATTGTACTGCCGTTCGGGTCTCAATTACATTTCAAATACAAAGAAATATAAAAAGATCGGACAGGGAAAGTAGCATTCAAGGAGGACAGTCAACCACAAAACACAGAAACAAACACGCAAACAGACAAACAAGAAGGCAAAAGCAATAATAAATGCAAACGACATCACAAACACAAAAATGATTGATAATAGGGCTACCGCCTTGGAACGGTCAGTGGCAAAGTAGGCCACTGGGGGTTTAAACCGGTTCTAGGGTGCACCAAACCTCAAACTTACCCTACTGTCATCCCATTAAAATAGGACAGTGTAAATAAAGAAAAGCCATACAGTACAGGAAACAATAGATTTAATAATACATATTCTCTTACCTTTTCATCCTAAATTATATTTGCGAAACCAAATTGTCATTTTTTTGAAATATCCATTTTTTACAACAAGCTCAAACGTAAATAGAATATCTGACGAAGTCAAGACCGTGGACTGAAAACGTCACTGGGAAAAACAACGTCTCCATTATGACAATTTTCTTACAGAGATGACGTCAGTACTTAACGTTTCAGCGTAATTTTAATTTGTGTGTGTGTGTGTTTGTGGTGGGGGTGGGGGGGAGGGGCGAATTAGTGGCGTAAAAGCAAGGTATCGAATGTCTATTTCAAATGGCACATCCTATGATTGAGGAAAATTAACGTCATAGGTTTATTATATTCTTGTAAATCAATGAATAAAAATGGATCTAAATAAAGAGCCATATTTAAACAAAAAATACATAAGTAGATAAAAGCATTTTTACTTTGTGCAATTTACTATCCAAAAAAACAAATATAGTGTATTGGTTACAGTACATTTGTAATAAACAGGTCATTAACAGGGGTAGGTGTGCCTCTTTGTGATATTGACCCGAGATAGCCATGTGAGGCCCGAGAGCTTTAGCTATACATCAATTTGAAAAATGAAAAAATAATTTCAGTCCAAAAATACAATAAAAACTGAAGGAGTTGGGGTGGGGGTGGGGGCGGGGGTGGGTGCGGGGGTGGGGGTGGCTACAGGTCAACATCTTATTTCACAGTGTAGATTATTCAACTTTGTGTCAAATGTTAATTCTCAAAAAATAACTAAAATGAATTAATAGACTGTTTGAAATGTTTTAATGAATTATTCAAATAATGTAAAAACGATAGCGATTCATTTTTTTTATCAAAATAAAGTCTTGAAATTTATTGTCGTACAGTAAGTTTTTCTGAACAATATATAGCTAATGCACTGTAGGCAAACCACATCACTGTGCAATTCTAAAGATATTAATGTTTTTTTCGATAATATGACCTTTAAATATGAACATGTAAGTTTTTGAGGCGTTTGATGGACGTCCAGATATCGGTGTATAGCCTGATCGCTTACCGTCAGAGTATCAACGTTTTATGAATGGAGTTGTAAAAGTGGGTGGCCTGCCTCCACCACTAAATAATCGACCGTCATATATAGCCTTAAATGTGCTGAAATTGATGTATGATGTAAAACACTTTTCAACCAACCAACTATGAATGGAGTCAATTGTTTTAACGGCAAGATGGTCGTTATTGTCGTAGCCACAAAGCTCCGGCTATATTTATCCCGGACTCAGAAAGCTGCTATGGGTGTTGGACTGTGTATCAACGTTATTTTACTGTTCATAAAACAACTGTATTTTAGTAAGAATACCGGGTCGCAGTCACATTGGTATACAGGCATTGTATGGGTCTTCTACTACTTGAATTACGTATCAATTTTAGGGATACAGTCTACAAATTATGATCTGCGCATGCGCGTAGAACTGGTTCTAACTGGGTTTACTACAATATTTAGATGTAAATTTCAGGGATACAGTCTATAAATCTGTCTCAGCATATGTATGCAGAAATCACACCACTATTATCTGAATACTCATGCCCTGCAGTTGAAGGAAGTATATTTAAAAAAAAAAAAGTCCGCTTTTCTATATTTTACAGGATACATTGATTTATCTTTACCATGTTCTAAATCTACAGCATTTTAGGAAGAGATCACAGAAAAATGCATGTTGATATAAGATTTCTAGCTCATTCTGCCTCATTTTACACATCGTGGGTCTAATCGCTACGGGGTTGTATTTTTTTCTAAAATTTGATACGTGTGACACCTATCAAATTTTAGACAACAATACAACGTGAAATTAAAAAAAGTTCAATCTGGTAAATATTTGCTAATTGTATTATAAATTGCAGATATTGGATCAATGAAGAATTTAAGCATAAATACTTGTCGTAATTTTTTTTTATCTCTATGCCACGAACAAAAACATTACAATGGGTATGGGAAATTATTTGTGGTTTGAGACGTTAAGTAAGAGCTGCAGAATGGGTATCTTTTATTCTTTATTCTTAAGGCATTGCGTTTTACAGCTGCAGAATGGCATTTTCAACCGTCATCTCTAAGGTATTGCGCTTTAGAGCTGCAGAGCATGTATATTTCATCTTTTATCACTAAGGTCTTGCGACTTAGAGCTGCAGAATGGGTATCTCGAGGGTATAACACTTCAGAGCTTCAGAATAGGAATATTCCTCCTTCATCTTTCAAAAGGCCTTGCGCTTTAGAGCTGCAGCATGAAATGTTTATCCCTTGTCTCTAAGATAGTGCGCTTTAAAGCTGCAGAACTGGTAAAAGTCATCACTCATATAAGGACAGATACTTTGGGACTGCATAATGGGTATTTTTTATCATTATCACTAAGGCATTGAGCTTAAGAGCTGCAGATCGGGAATTTTTAAATTTTCGTCACCAAGGCATTGATTTTAGAGCTGCAGAGGGGATATATTTTATCGCTTTAGAGCTGCATAACGTGTATCTTTCATTGTAAAACAAACACACATATCAATGAAGGCAGACTACTTTGAAACAAATGTCAAAGTTAAAGCAAGAGACTTATACTTTTCATGGAAAATCAAAATTTTGACCGGTAACCCTTATTTTGATTTTATGATTTTCAGCAAGTTTTCAATAAATAATTACTAAAGATCATTTTTATGCTATATTCGGATGTAGAGATGCCTTCTCATCTATATTAAAAAAATTTCAGACATAGCTGAGCACAAATGACGAGGAAAATACAATATCCCTATCACTACTGTAGATTTTCAAAATATTAAAGGTACTCGGCCTGAATTTCGACCAATACCATTGGTCACTACAACTTAAATAGTTTGAAAACCAATAAGCATGGAATCAAAATGTTAGCACTGTTCAGCATGTAATTGATTTATATACATTTTCAGTTATTATTGAGGTGAAAAAAAATACCTTAATGACTCACACCTCTATTATCTCCCTTGAATACTCATGTCCTACAGATGAAGGAGGTATATTTAAAAAAACAAGTCCGCTTTTCTACATTTTACAGGATATATTGATTTATCTTTACCAGGTTCTAAATATACAGCATCATTTTAGGAAGCGATCACAGAAAAATGTATGTTGATATAAAATGTCTGGCTAATTCTGCCTCATTTTACACATCGTGGGTCTAATCACCACGGGGTTGTATTTTCTTTCTAAATTTTGTGACACGCAAACATGAATTAAAATAAGTTGTTTACTATTTGTTAATTGTGTTTTAAATTGCAAATATTGGATCAATGAAGAATTTAAGCATAAATACATGTCGTAAAGTTTGTTTATCTCTATGCCACGAACAAAAAGATTACAATGGGACCCTATGGCAAATTAATTGTGGTGTGAGACGTACAGCTGGTTCCAAATCGGTCACTGGTAATTGATTCAAACGGCAATCTTGATTTTTTAAAAGCTCGTGGCGCCCCGTTATTTTTTCTGCATAAGCTGCATTTGTTCAATAATAATAATTAATATTAATTATAAGAATAATATAAAGGAAATTGTGTTTGAATATTACTAACTGTTTGTGTGTACAGCTATATATCGATCTCTTTTTGGTGCTGTCTAATTTTAAAATAAGCAACACCTCCTCAGTCATTAAACAGAGGTGATGAAACTTTAACTGAAGCATCTTCTAAAGAGTTTGAATAGGTCTGCTCATGATGACTAGTTTATCTGGTGCTCACATGTTTCGTGATAAATGTGTTTTGATTTTTGACGATTACAAACTGTTCTTTATTTTTATCATATTCATTCCCCATACTGTTTTTTATGTTACTGTTCTGAACGGCTTACCGTTACCATAAACTTCGTAAAACCTTTGCAAAATTGTATTATCGTAACCCTGATCTTCTTTCCAAATATAAAAGTAATTTAAGGACTTTTCTGCGTCAAGGACTATCACAACTTGACTTCTATGGTGATGTGATTTATAAACTTCGTAAGATTCTTGGTCATGATCACTTTCATACTATCTTTGTTAAACTTGTTAAAAAGTTTATCACAAGAGGTTATGACCCTATCATTTTTCAACGTACTTCATGCTTGGTGGTGGACCCTTTTACAGTTCGCCACTATGCTTTCCTCTTTAATTGTACGATGACCGGACAAGCTGTTGACCCTATGATGACGCCTACCTAAAGCCCATTGGGACGGTGGCGTTTGATGTTTGTCTATGATCTTTCTTGTCGTGCCCTTAATGGTGTATTCTATTGTTGCTCTGGCTTATGCCAAGTCATTGAATACCTTCATTGTGGCTTTCTAGGCTATTGTTTTTTTGTATTATATTTACACGAGCATGTTTGTGTTTTACTTATATTGCCTATTGATGCTGCCTTGTTGGTTAGAGATTAGATCATGGTGGGGATTTCTTTATTTACACTGTCCTGTTTTAATGGGATGGCAGTAGGGTAAGTGTGTGATTTGGTGCACCCTAGAACCGGTTTAAACCCCCAGTGGCCTACTTTGCCACTGTTGTTTGTCTGTTTGCATGTTTGTTTCTGTGTTTTGTGGTTGACTGTCCTCCTTGAATGCTACTTTCCCTGTCCGATATTTTTATATTTCTTTTTGATGCTTTGTATCACTGTTTTTTCTTGTACTGCATAGGACGGAGTTCATTATACTTCACGGAATCATGACCAGGGGTCATTAATACTGTGACGCGCCATGCTTTTACATGTTTTTGTAGGGAGATAATTTGGGTAGTTTCTTATACTTTCACTCATAACCAGTCAGATAGACTTATTTATTTTAACACAGTCTACCGCTTTGTATGTTCATCACTTCGGTGTCCATTTTCCAAGGTAAAGTTGCAAACATTGTCTCTCCCCAAAATTCTTTAACGTCTGCTAAATTCTAACACTAAACCTTACAAAACTCACTTCTAAAGTATCCTGTCTGCCTGTATTTTCGAGGCAACCAACGTGATGCATGGTTCCTATTTTGTAGGTATTTTGTTATAAAAATAATCATGTATTCTATGAAACTAAGTTATAGAATAATGCATACTGATATTCAAAGAAATGTTCTGTATTTGGACTAAAATGACCTTGCCTATATGGCGCATCATATAATGTTGCATGCGATAGTGTGTATCATATTTCAGACACCATATATCTACAGCACCTTGAAGCCATGACCCTGCATTAATTGTAAGACATGCGTATTCATATCGCACTGATATCGTTTATGAAATAAGTGTCATATTTCTGAAGGAAATATTCAAATGTATGTAACTTATGAATTCTACCATATCATATGTTTAAAAAATCACCCTCTGAGGTTACCTTTATTTATCATGAACTTCGTCATGTATAATATATATTTTCTACCTTGATTCAGAGTGTACAGTTTTATATTGAGATAGTGCAGACTATCAAAAGCCGTCTTTTTATTTCACGATAAGTCATAATCATTGGCATGCTGTCATAAATTTGCCTATTTGGGGCGAATAATTAGACGAATACATTATCTGATTTATAGATGTACACCACCAAGGACAATTGTTGGGGTCACATCGTATTTTTATAGAAGAAGAAGCACTTTATTTCAAAATCAGTAAGCCATAGGCCCATGTGATCATTCAATTGATAAATATACATTTGAACAGACTTAGCAGGTTTCGTACATAAATATGTTAACTAATATCAGATATTAGAGAACAAAAACAGAAAACAAAAATTTCATGGAGAAGGTGACTAAACAGAAATAAATATATCAATGTTATGGTTGATGTTTTATACTTAATAATATCCATGTCATGAACATATAAGCACATACACATACATCTCAAACACAATCAAAAATGCTCTATTTGCATTTTCAAACGTGACCACCACACACAAGTGTACATGACTATGTGAAAAAATAGTAAAAGTACACACAAAACATAACAACTGAGAAGGAAACAAGAGGCCTAAGAGGGCCTGTGAACGCTCTACTGGCTGTTATACCATTGATGAATCGAGTCGTACTACATGGTGTCTAGAGTGTACACAAGGTTTTTCAAGTATTTGACCTAGTGACCTAGTTTTTGACCCCATGGGACCCATTTTTGAACTTGACCAAAATATAATTAGGACAACATTTCGACAAAGTTTCATCAAGATCGGGTCAGAAATATGGCCTCTAGAGTGTACACAAGGTTTTTCAAGTATTTGACCTAGTGACCTAGTTTTTGACCCTGTGTGACCCATTTTCGAACTTTAGCAAGCAATAATTGAGACAAATATTCTGACAAAATTGCATCAAGATCGGGTAAAAAATATGGCCTCTAGAGTGTACACACGTTTTTTCCAAAGTTTGACCTAGTGACCTAGTTTTTAACACCATGTGACCCATTTTTGAACTTGACCAAGATATAATTAAGGCAAACATTTTGACAAAGTTTCATCAAGATTGGGTCAGACATACGGCTTCTAGCGTTTACACAAGGTTTTTCAATTATTTTACCTAGTGACCTAGTTTTTAATCCCATGTGACCCATTTTCAAACTTCACCAAGATATAATTAAGACAAACATTCTGACAAAGTTGCATCAAGCTCGGGTCAAAAATATGGCCCCAGTGTGTACACAAGGTTTTTCCAATATTTGACCTAGTGACCTAGTTTTTAACTTCATGTGACCCATTTCCGAACTTGATCAAGATATAATTAAGATAAACAATTTGAAAAAAATTCATCAAGATTGGGTAACAAATATGACCTCTAGAGTGTACACAAGTTTTTTCAAGTATTTGACCTAGTGACCTAGTTTTTGACCCCACATGACCCATTTTTGAACTTGACCGAGATTTCATTAAAACAAACATTCTGACAAAGTTTCATCAAGATAGGGTAAAAAATATGGCCTCTAGAGTGTACACACGGTTTTTCCAAAGTTTGAACTAGTGACCTAGTTTTTAAACCATGTGACCCATTTTTGAACTTGACCAAGATATAATTAAGGCAAACATTCTGACAAAGTTGCATCAAGCTCGGGTCAAAAATATGGCCTCTAGAGTGTACACAAGGTTTTTCCAATATTTGACCTAGTGACCTAGTTTTTAACCCCACATGACCCATTTTCGAACTTAACCGAGATTTCATTAAGACAAACATTCTGACAAAGTTTCATGATGATTGCATCAGAAATGTGGCCTCTAGAGTGTACACAAGCAAAAGTTAACGGACGGACGGACGGACAACGGACGACGGACGACGGAAGACGGACAACACACCATCCCATAAGCTCTGCTGGCCCTTGGCCAGTAGAGCTAAAAATACAATTACATCAAATCAATTAACTAGCGTTTTCCTTATTTCAAATCCTTTAAAAATATATACACTTAATTTTTTTTATCTTTTTCATTTTTGCTGCAAAAATTCTTTTAATTTGTATTTATATACATGTATGTACTTTTGTTTATTTCTAGTTTTCGATTGTTGATGAACAGACCCGGTAGCAAATTGTATCTATTATATATTGTGGATGTATTACATAAAGGTGGGTAGGTATAACGGCTGTACATTAAATTAATAAAACATATTTGCTTATAGCTTTCTTTTGTAACGACATTATTATTTATAGCTAATGTCCATGGATCTGATTACACGTGTCGTCGTGCATTTTATAATGAAGCCTATAATATTAACAATGTTTTCTCATTATGAATAAATGCTATTTGGGTATTTCTTTTTTGTTGTTCCCTACAAATCCAATGTATGTGTTGAGTTTTAAGATGTGCTTAAATCTAAAGACGTGTACCTTACGGACACGATAAACCCACTTTAGGAAAGTTATTGTGGTTCAGGATGGTAGTTGTTGACTTGTACTTGTCAATGGCGGCCATTCTGGACTGCCGTAACTTATGTCGATAGACTTTAAAATGAACCCCGAGATTTTCTATGGCGGAGTTCTAGGCACTAGGTTATTCAACCTAGTGTGCCTAGAATGTCCTTAAAGGGACACTTTCCGTAAGTAAGCAGATATTGAGCATAACCAAATAAATGTTTAACTTTTATTCAGTGAAATGTATACATCAGTAGGAACGCCAGCCCTATGGCGTAGGAATATTTATCAAACAAGGTCACGTGATAAAATCGATAACAAAATGACATTATTGGGAAAATTGTCACTGGTCAGATTTATTCACCTCTTATTTACAAACTGTGATTATGACAAAACACAATCGAAGATCGTTGTTAAAGTAATAATATTCACAAACTACATTGGTTGAACATAATTGGTGTACACTTTGTGTAATTCCCATTAATTGTTAAAGGTATTTTTCAAAGGGATGAATTTAGGTTGTTTTAAGGTTTAAATTGCCAAAAATGCGCTTTTAAATCAAAATCGATTTATTTCGTCATTTTAGAAGCGAAAATAAAAAAAATGCATGTACGCATAGATAAATCTTTCCTCTGTCCATATGCAAAATTTTAATGAAATCGGAGACAAGTACTTTTTTTTCCACAAAATTAACTAACATGACCCACGGACTCAAAGACGGCATAACGCATGTACATTTACAGACGCGACTGGGTACACAAAAATGAAATAATTCCATTATTTCAATACATATATTTCAAATGTATGTATCCATGCATTCCAGATTACATTTCTGATCTATACATGCTTTTGGTTTATGCCGGAGTGCTCGGAATAGGTTTTAACAGACCAAATTGCAACGGTACATCGGGAAAGGAAATGAGGATGGTGAAAATATATTTTGCAAAGCTAATTTTCTGAATCCGAAAAAATTGCAAAAAAATGAAGTTTTAACAACGAGAATGATTTTTTTTTCTTGAAAGTGTTCATTGACATGTCTACTATTAAAAACCAAAATTTAAAGTCAATCAGAAAAAAGTACTTTTTATTTCCCAAAATTAACAAAGTACACCGTGTTCGCTAAAATATGAACAATCGCCTTTCGAAGTTAATGTACACGCGGGATATAAAACCATGAAATTGTGAAATCCTTTTTAAGAGATATATTGATTTCAACATTGTTCTGTATTTAATGAATTATTAGAGAAGAATGTTCGCAGTTTTTTTCAAGGACACCATTACGGTAGTATTCCTGCAACCCCGCCCTTCATGCCACCCCCACCACCCTCTATACCGTATTGATTAAGTTGTATATAGCTGCGAATGCGCAGTTTTAATCAAATTCGATTTATTTCATCATTTTAGAACAGAAAAAAGCATGTACGCGTAAATACATTTTTCCTCTGTAGATATGTAAAATATAAAAAAAAACGGAGGCAAGTTCTTTCCCCCCCTCCCCCCCAACCCCCCCCCCCCACCCCCCCCCCCCCCGCCCCCCACACCCGAAAATTAACGAAGTACACCGTAATCGCTTAAATACGCCGATTCCACGTTCCAAATCGATGTTCGCACGGAATAAAATTGTGGAATTATGAATTCATTTATAAAGATAAATCGATTTCAGCATTGTTCAGTAGTTGTTATATTATTGATGTAGTATGTTCACAGTATTTATGAGAGCAACATTACGGTAGTATGACTGTATCCCTCCATTACCCCGTCGGCTTCCCCACCAACGCACACAGTACGTTGTGTATTGCTGAGAATGCGCCTTTTATTTAAATCGATTTATTTCGTCATTTTAGAAGCGAGAATAAAAACAAAATCATATAGATACATCTCTCCTCTGTATATATGTTGAATTTCAATAAACGAAGACAAGTACTAATTAAGTAACAGGGCCTTCCGACCCAAGACGGCAACATTCATATTCATTTAAAAAGACCATCGGCTACAGAAACAATTAAATAATTTTGTTATGTAAACACATATATTTAAAATGTATGTGTCTATGTATTTTACACTAAATTTTTGATCTATACATGCTTTGGGTTAATGTCAGAGTGCCCAATTTATTTTACAATGTTGCAACGGTATATCGGAAAATAAAATCATGATACGTTGCAGAGTTAATTTTCGAAATCAGAAAAAGCGATAAACTAATATAAGTTTAACACTCAGAAAGAAGTATATTCTTTTAACTGTTCGTTTGAAACTGAGGGGGCGACTCGAGTAAATGACTGACGAGTAACAGACATGCTACTGTCAGTAACAAACATGATTTTGTGTAAACTCGAAGATTGCATAACATAAATATGTGGACATGAAATTGTGTCAATGGTTTGTGGTGTTGTGAAACACTGTACGCGTGAATCCGAAAAGTGCGGGTCTGTTATCTTTATAGGGCATATATAGTTATATTATAACATGTGTGTTGTACCATATGCTTATCCTTGTTTATAAATGTTTGATAATGGATGTCAGCAGGAACTTGACTTTTGACCTAAAAATCAAACGGATCATCCTCTTTCCACTGTCCACCAATGATGTTTTATGAAATTTGCTTTAGGTAAAAGGAAACACTGCGTGGACAAGACTTTTCATTTTCCGGTCATGGTAACGGACCTTTCAACTACTGACTTCAAAATAAACAGGGATTATTCACCAAAGGCAGTCAAAGTATGACGTTTTATGAAATTAGCTTTAGAGAAAGTAAAAAAGAGTTTCATTACGGACATTATCCGGTCTGTGACCTTGACCGTTGACCCACTCAAAATCAAAAGGATCACCCTCTCGCCAGAAGCAATCCATCCATTAAGTTCATGATATTTGACTTACAGTTTACAACATTTTACATTATCATGTTACGGTGACAATGATCTTTGACCTAATGACATCAAAATCAAAAGGCATCATTCTCTCACCAAATGCACTCAAACCATGAATTTTGATGAGATTTGCTTCTGGGGAAGTGCACAGTGCAGACAAGGGTTTTCATGATCATTATTGGGTCACGGCGCCCTTGACCTTCAATATTTGATATGCACATACTGATGCTTCTTACAAAGTTTCGTAAAAATCCAACAAATAGCGCAGACAAGATTTGTGACGGACGAACGGAAAAGCCAAATATAATCTGTCTCACCTACCACTTTGTGGTGGAAGACATATTTATAAAGACAATATTTTAGTTCATATGTATACTTTATTAAGCAAATAATTAAGCGAACATAAACTTCAGCATTGACTCTGGCCAGTGGTGTACATGGAGTCTTCTTCCACATGACGTGCAGCCTGAAAGAAAATAAAAAGTAAAAAAACGTCGCGTACAGTATTCAATTTGAATCAGGTGTTGCTAGGGGGAGCTAGGGCATGTTAAGGGGAATGGGACAGTTTGACACAATGGGCTAGCAGGATACATCGAAGTAAACCAGTAGCGCCAGTAAGACTTGAATCCGTGTTCACTGGATTCAAAGCCGATATGCTATAAACGTCCCTTGACCAAAACTGAGTAAATTGCACATCAAATAAAGGGTCAATACATATTATATTGTGTATCATACGAGTATATGATTGACCTGACATGATTACAGAACAATTTTAATGTATTTTTCACCCAACAGTACTACAGCAAGAATCTATTATAAGGAAAGTTAAATCTGACAGATGGTGCAATGCTCTATAAGCCATTTTTACTAGAAGGGGAATAAAATACAACTCTTGCCAAAAATCTAAAATTGTTAAATTTTACACGTTTTGTTGATTGAATATTTTACTTTAATGACTTAGTAAGGTCATTTTACATGGGGAGAAAACATTAATATACAACTATTTATTTTCTATCTCAAAACCTGGTGATGCCGCTAGTTTTAGTAATAAAACACGATTAAATAGGGCAGTTGAGAAGACACTTTTGTAGATGTGTGGTCTGTTCTGATGTGAAAATGTGTAAAACAGACACAAGATTGAAAATTTGCTCTGTGTCCCTTTAATAAATTGGGGACCCATCACATAGACCATAATAATATTGTAATTAGTTCATGTTAAAGGGACACACGGCACTCTTGAAGTATTTATCAAGCATTAACATTAGCATCTCCATTTGTTAACCTGGTAACATTTTAAATTTAAACCTGCTTGCATTAAAAATTAAATAAAAGTGTTTCATTTTGTCTTCGTTATTCTATCAAATACTTAACTATATTATAGGTGCACTGTTATCAACAGTTCTGAACTATTCTAATAAATACTATTAATGATCCCTAATGCAAATTATGCAGAAAAATTGACCGAAACTCCAGAAGTTTAAAAAAAAAAAAAGATTGCCTAGTGTCCCTTTAACACAACTTGTTTTCGCATGTATCCAGTACATGTAGTTTACACGAGCTCATATGACAATCACGCTGCATTATCACTGAAAACATTTTTTACTGTAACTTTGAGCAGCACCGTGCAAGCATAACACAAGCTCCATTTAAAGAACTACACAAGTGTAAACATTTTTTAAAAGGGCTCCCACCTCAAAATGATCCAATGGCATTTAACTCGGCTTGACATTCTGAAGTCGTCAGTATCAATTCACTTAGAATTGCTCAAGGGCACGATTCACATTTGAGGCTTCTCTGAAAAACAACATCAATCCAATGTCAATGATCAAACAGACAGAGTTTATCCTTTATACATAATGTAACATATTTATAAAGGAAAACTCAAAACTCTACTAACTGTCATGGATATATATGTACACATATGTGTATGTAAATCTATGTTACTGTACATAAATATTAATCTGACATGTCAATGGCTGTTTACATTATTTCGATGGTAGTTGTATCGAGTATGTATTCACGATTGTGCGAGAAAATGGGGATAACATAACGATAAAGAGACAACGCTAACAATTTACATTCATGAATCTGAGGGGTGGGGGTGGAGGGGGTTTCTAGTTTCCTTACCCCCTCCTTGTTTTCGGTATTCAAGCCCCATCTACCCATCCCCATCCTCCCCACATCAATCGTACTTGGGTGGGCGGGGGTGCGGGGGACATTGATAGCATTTCTACTAGTAATTGTTTTATTCCACGAAACGTTCTACAGTTTACAGTACATCCAGTTACTGGAAAGATCGGAGTACACGAAAAATATAAACTTTCTATTATACAGTATACGCCACTTTTTTAGGCACTATATTTGGCTTATGTCTAAATATGTACGATCTAAAAGTGGTGTGTACTGTTTATTAACAAACACATTTTAATGATAAAACAAATACCTTGATCATGGACCTCTAGCAGCAGACAGTAATCCCAAATCCAATTTGACCAACATGTCAATTTCACGTGTCAAGTTATGTCACGGTGACCTGTCAGTCACCAACACTGCATCGTGTTGACACATAATGGGACGTTATTTCGTCCGGTAAGGTATTAGTTTTTACATAATCTACGGTATGAAACACTGTACGCGTGTTGTTAGACTCCATAGGTACCCGTAGTGCTCGCCAAGGTAGCGCGCCCAATTTCGGGTGTAAAAAAATGGCGTCTGTTTAAATTGAAAATTCGTAAAATAGTCCGTAAAATACAAAGAAATAGTCCATGTTCGCGGAGTTAAAATGCGAACAGAACTGATATGTTATAGGTCCGTGGCGTTCCTACTGCATGAAAACATGAGCATAGATCCTAAGAAGTAAGTAGTAATACATTCGTGAGTTTAAAAAAAAGTTTTAATTATTATTTGTAAATAAAGTGGGACCCACCATATTTACCTTTTCTGCGATCACGTGACTTCCATTAGCGCACTAGGTTTTCACCATTAGTATGTAATGCGTTATATGTATAGCCCGGTTAGCTCAGTCAGGAGCGATGTCGACCTACTTTATATTACGAGTGTAATTTTAGTTTGGGCTGCGAGTTCAAACGCCCGAAGCGGTTTCTCTTTTTTTTGTACCGCGATTGAATTCCGTCAAACAATCCAGCTTTTAATTAGAAAATATTCAATAAATAAAACTTTAAAACCAACTATTGATACAGAAGACGATAGCGTCGGTCGTGACAATACATGGGGTTAGCAACACCGGTTTTAGTGTCTCTTAAGTTACACTCCTATAGATTCAAAATACAAATGTACACAATATATCTATCTGTAGTCACTTATCACGCCTTTCAGTGTAGGAAAAACTGAGATAAAACTATAGGTCCACATGTATAGACATTGCGTACGTGTGCTATCTGTTTGGCATAGTTAAAATTAGCCTTGATAGGCAGCTAGGCGAGTATGATAAAGAATGCGCTTGACATTTTAGATGATATGGATATGACTAAGCGTCTGGTATTTATAGAGGTTTTGATCAGGACTAAAGCATGACTAAATAAGAGTTGTGTACTTATTGTTTTATTGGTAAGAATTTTGTTTGTATTACTTAACCATTAATGTAAAGCTAACTACCTTTGACGTTGTGTATTATCTCTTAAAAAAGAAAGAACGGTTATTTATTGTAACATTTACATTTATTTAATACTTGATAGTTATTTCAACATTAACATTTTTTTTTAATGTACATTCACTCGAATATTCTGCTCTGTTTTATATCTCGTAATTGCCCACACACTGCATTTTCATTTGGTTATTTTAAAGGGACACCGTAAAAATAAATTCTCCGCCAAAAATGATTTGTTTGTAATATATGCAAGCAGGTCTAACAACAAACTGACAAATTAAAGAATGTCATGTGTCTCATTTGCAGCTTCGCATTCTTGAAAATATAAAGTTTTCCCACTTCTCGATGAAAAAAAATATGTTATTCACTCCAAAACAACAAATATCCTCTATGTATTTGAATTCAAGAGATAAAGTACAGAAATGTTTGAAATTAATTTCGGCAGATTTATTAACACCGCAAACAAATGAGAAGGGGAAAAAAGCAAAGAGAGTGAACAGAAAGAAAGTGTCGAAATGAAAGTGTGAGTGAAAGTGCTAAACATGATATACAAAAAATGTAAAAAGAGACAACTCTAGTACCAAAGAAACAGGTAAATCAGTTTTACAACACATTTTAGCACGGACTACGATCAAGATGACCCCTTTAACTCCTTTACTGTCTACGAGTCCACCATTGCAAAGCCGACAGGGCTGTCACAATTAACATTGCCACACAAGCTTACTAATAATATTCCCATTCTTGACGTCGAAGAAATGTTCAAAACAGTTAACACTAACATGGACTAGATGGTGACGATCGACTTCATGGAAAAGTCTCTGCAAAAGTAAGTCTCTGTAGATTTTCTGAAACAAGTAATGACACAAACTGAAAGGGGAGATAGAAATACAAGTGCTGAAGGAAATCACCAAAGTAAGAGAATAGTTAGAGGAGATACAGAACCCTAATCTAAAATTTACTGTTGAGAAACAGAAGACACGAAGTCATATAGATACCCAAACGGCTTTCATCAAATATCGGCCTGAAGGAAGAGATGGTCAATGACGAACGACCTTGAGCAATACTTGGTAAAAGTTACTGTTGAGAAACAGAAGACACATATAGATACCCAAACGGTTTTCATCAAAGTTTATAATATGGGCCTGAAGGAAGAGAGGTCAATGACAAACGACCGTGTGCAATATACCAGGAGAAGCAACATTCGAGTGTTCAGAGTGGAAGACCCTGCCCCTTATGGATCGGCGCTTCAAACAGCTGAGAGGGTCGTCTCACTTTGACAGTTACATATGGAAATTGGAATTCGCGCCACAGGCATTGCACCCAGACTTGGACCATATACACAAAGGAAGACGCGTTCGTTTTTTTTAAGTTTATATCGTGTGAGTGCGAAACCGAGGCCATCATCAGACGGAAATCCCTGAACGGGAAGATGATAATATTAAAGGAAGATCGCACACAACAGACAAGTGAACTTCTTAGAAGTGTGATTATGCGTTCTTACGTTCGTGACGCATGGACAATTGAAGAGAAAGTGACAGTACTAGTTATGCTGAAGAACGGTGAGAAACTGAAAATTAGCAATGCAGCTAACATCAAACTTGATTTTTTGGTAACCGTTACAGAGGAACCTGCCTAGAGAAGGCGATGAACATGTCCTGATTCCATGTTACTCAAAATAACTGACTAGAGGTGTATGTGCTTGTGGTTTATATATGTTTTTTTTCTTCACTTTACGTATTACTTCACACAACAAATGGTCAATAATTAAAGGGCACTCGGCAATCTTGAAGTTTGTATCAAGCATTAACATTAGCGTCTCGATTATCCAGTATCATTGTCTATAAATCTGCTTGCATATAAGTTTCGGTTGTCAATTTTTCGTTTTATTCTACCATAGGTTTAAATATACTAATCAAAACTCCTGAGTATCCACCTAAGAATATGTCAATACTATTCTCATTGTATTGAGTATTTCTCGCTTGATTAGAGATACGGTTAAACTTCAAAATAACGAGTGAAAATCGTCTGCTCTGATTGCATGAACACATTTTGAAGCTTTCAAGATATATTTCCTTAGAAATAAATTAAAACACTTATACAACTGGGAACATAGGATTTTTTAAATACTTCGAATTAGTGCAGCTTTCGAATTTGCTATGAGTAATTCTAAAATATGCCAACTATAATTATTTTGACATTGTGTTTTACTAGCATTATCACTAATAATGCGTTTGCAAAAGAAATTTTCGAATTATTCAATGTAAACGCAGGATTACAGTTACTTGTATTTCAAAGGATATTCAGTTAAAAGGGAGGTAATTAAGCATTATCCACGGTTCATTTTATTATGGACGCAATATCTCCAATAAATGGGTCAAATTTTTATGTTGTTTTATATGTTTCCTATCAACATAATCAATTTTAAGAAGTTTATATCTTTAAGTGGTCGTCGATTCATGTTATGTGTTTTTCTAGCACATTTCATGTTTTCATATTAAGGTAGGGTAACTCTCAAAAGATGATCGATTTAAACAAAAAATGAATATTTCACAAACTATCACTTATCACACAACTATTCTAAAATATGTTTCGAATAAGAAATTAATTAAGATACAAAAGTGAGTTTACTAATTAGAAATTTTGTTCAGTATATATTAGTGGTGCGATATAATCACCAGTTACTATTATATCCAGAGCACAATGGATAGACCAAGGTGGAAAAAAACAACTAAATACTTTTGCAACTTGGAAAATAGAAATTTCATTTGTAAGCCAGTGCCTAACAAATCGCCAGGTTCTGACAGGTATTCGACAGACTTCTTTTAAAAAAAAAAAGGATTTAGGTCACGTTGTTAGCAGGTCTCTAAATTTTGGTTACCTAAACGAAGAAGAAATAACATGTATACCAAATGGTGATAACAAAATGAGAAGAGAAGAATGGTCCTATAAAAATCACAGCACCCAAACGCAATGTCGTCGTAAATCCGCACTATACCACATACAAAGGGAAATTAACTATAAAACAAAAAGAAACTGATGCAACGCATCACGGCGGCGAAAATGTTTTCAAAAGGAGGAAACAAACATGTGTATTTATTTGCAAATTTTTATCATATAAAAACAAAAATGTAGAAATATTTTAAAAAGTATAAAAAGGAATATGGCAACAGTAAGCAATAGTAACTTGAGAACCATTGGTAACATCTGATCATGTGATAAAAACCGCGGGACATAAATTAGTCAATGGCTATGTACTCGGCAAGCAAAACAAACATGACAGTCTATACATCGGAATTCGGAGGCGCTCCACTGGGTATTTTTTTATCTCCCTTGGATTGGTACTTGGTCCAACAGTTAACAATATATCGAGACCAGGCACCTGAAACATCACGTGGTATCCGTTTCTGTTGAACATGCCACTGATCAGTGGAAAATGTTGAATTTAAGTTAATAAATAACAAAAGGATTTAAGGAAATATAACTTCGATCAATCGCTAATAGTGTGCAATGTGGTATAACACCAACAGCGGCCCTTGCCAGTGCGTATCACGCCTAAATGCTTGGGTTGTTGTCGTTGGAGATCACCGGTACATGTGCATTCTGACGTCGACGGGGGCTCAATGCAGGGAAATGATTAATTTATCATTCATAACGTTCACATCCGGTCAACTTCCGGTAGGTTGAGATATTCAGCAGGCGAAAATAAAGGGGTTTACTCGGACTTTATCCTCAATCTCTATATGAAAAATGAGAATATTAGACCATGATTTTAATTAAATGTATCCATATTGTTCTTTTAAAATCAAACAACAACAATAGAAGTACACACAAAATAAAGCTTTTAATATAATTATCACTACAAACTAGTTTTGTAAAGGGATAAAGGCAGTTGAGCACCAAGGATAAACACCGAGTTTATCCCCTACAAGAATGTGGAGGTCTTTTATTTTATTGATCACTGATTGGTCCAATTATTTTGATGATGTCATGTGAAAGTTATGAATTAAAAAGTATTTCATAAAGGATGTGCCGTGGTGTCTGGTGGCGTGTTTCAATAATTATATATATATATTCAATACAGCAATTTCAATACAACAACACGATCTTTTGGCCAGTCTTTTACCCCCAACATGTTTAATCACGTGCTCCTCCATATGTCACGTGCTCTTACATATGCAGCATCAAAAACCAATACAAATATAGGCTGCGCGCTCAAGGTGCGCCGCCAATGAAAATGACATTATACAACACACAGAAATGGTGAAGGTCATATTAAAAATGTACATGTCAGAAACACTTTTTTTTCAGGAAAAGACCTTTTAGCAGAATATTATAAATACACGTATGCTGGTACGATATGGAGGACTTGGTAATTCGTCATGCAACAATTCAGGATAAGGAGAGTGTGCTTGGTATCGATGACAACATATATGATGGCCGTGATTATCTTCCGTGCTACTATGATCACTTCATGGAGTGTCCACAGACGACATCTTACGTAGCTATCATAGGAGGGAATATAGTAAGTAGTTTTGATATTTGATATGTTATATCTGTCGTAATAATGTTGTTGATTTTGTTTTTTAAGATATATCATGATGACCAAATGCATATGCATTTGATGGATATTCTACCCCTCTGGCGAGATCCGCCTTCTTCCCCGGGATGTTGTAGGACAGAATATTTGTGGGTGTTTTATATAAATATGTCATTTGATTTTGTTGTTATATTGTATATGATTACATAATGTGTGTCGGAATAATGTCTTATTGTTGGTTAGACAGATATACATGATCATAGACCTAGATATATGATGAGTACATTCACAAATTGCAAACACTGAAAGGTTAACCATTGTTTCTGTTTTTACTTTGGGAAAAGGTGTGTTAATGTACTTAATCTAGTATTCTGAAGAGGATATAAAACATTTATAAATACATTATCTGGTTGCAAATGTTTATGTATGTGTGCATGCCAATTTATCATTTGACGACTACATACTGAAATTGTGTGTTCATTTAGGCATAGGCGGTGTGACCATCATGTTTTAATAGTATGCCCGTTTCTTCTTAATTTGATCCCACACTACGTGTATTGCCAAATGACGAGAAGCTATATTTTCATTTTGACAATAAAATATAAAACTAAACGGGTGTTACACGGAACACTTCTTTGGGCTACCATGTGATTATTTCAGCAATTGACAATCTAACTATACAGTTTGAAGACATTTCTGTATAGATTATAGAGCAGACCTTTTTACATTGTTAAAGTTTTATATAAAAAAGGTGCATAACTCAGCTTTACATAATTAATAAGGAAGAACTATAATAAGTTTCATAAATATAGTTCAATAGTTGGCCAAGTTACATTAACTTTCACACCCCATCCAACCCTTTCTCCAAAAGCGAAAAGGGGATGGCTGGGGTATAAAATTAAACCTTTTACATATTGTTAAATTAAAACATTTAATAGGTAATTTTAATCAGGTTTCTGCATTTGTTCAGTAAAATATGTTTTTAAACATGTTTTATGGTCGAAATATCCGTTATAAAATCCTGCTAATATAAGCTTTCCCATCGCTTAATGGAATTAAAGCGGGACCACGTAATGATGAGCTAGATTAATTTGTATGACAAGGGCCACAACTCTGCAGACGGTAAAGTCAGAGTTATTGGGTATATGTAACCAGTTTCCTAGGGGCAAGATAAAGTTGTGTGTGAAGTACCATGAACATAGGTCAGATACTTTTCAAGTTACGACCAAGGTAACATTACAGGTTATAGTGTGAAGGACAGACAACGACTGATGACGACGGACGACGATAGCTGACGGACAAAGTTATCCCTAAGGGTCTCACACCTCATTTAATTTTCCCATAGGGTTACTGTACTGCCAACATCTGAGCTTCAAAGCTGGGCAGCAGACATTGTTGTTGGTTTAATATATTCAGTATAGCCAAGACAAGTTATTGAAAAAAAATAGAATACATAAGTTAGCCAGGTTATTTTTTTCTCGCTCATGTTTATGTGACCCCTATGGAAATCATACACTGTCTAGCTGAATATTTGGTGCTTAGGTCAAACACATCTGAAATTTGAATGAAACCTTTTCTGCATCATTTGTCTTTTACTCTGTAGATGTATGCTAAAGCAAAGAAAACCCTATTTATCAAATTAAAAATTGGCAAAAATTGAGAGAAAAAATAGAATTATTTTCTGTTTTCCTTTTGTCTCTAGGTCCGTGAGCTTTCAGGGCAGATAATAGTGGTGTGAGACCTAAGTGTAAGTCATGCTACGTAGGCGACAAAATAACGTATACAGCTTACTTCTTATTTCGCAGGCTCATAACTATTGCATTTCCGTACATATCGCTAGCTCAATTATTTTCACATATGTTTTTTTAAATCAAATTTCGGTGATGACCAAATGCTTCTGTAACCGTTGAAAACTGACTTATTTATATCAAAGATTAATTTCCCATTGTTGCTCGGCATTTATCGAGTCCTTAGCAAAAATAAATACGGACATTTCTTGATCTGTGGTAACACTTTGTTTGGACTTCCGCCTAGATCGACAGTTTATATATGAACTATGTTAAATTTGCACTGCATTGACATAAACTGCTGTTGTGATGCCTGTACGTTAACATTAGATACAAGTTAAAGAATTTCAATTTTGAAACTTAACATATTTCTCTTTCAACACTAGAACCTATGAGGGATAGGAAATATACCATGTACATGTAATACATATTATGTTTTAGGTTGGTTTTGCTGCAGCATTCATCATTGATGACGGGATGACTGTTATTACGCGAGCGGCTAGAGTCAGTCCACAGCATGCTGGTGCTGGAGTGTACTCCAAGTTAAACCAACACGCCTTAAAGGCATCCCATGCTAAAATCCATGCATTCACGACCTGGGATGCCAATCAGATCGTTTCCAAAGAGTCATTCCAAAAGGCGCATACGCAGATATATGATAAGGTATGATATAAAGCATATAAAAGCATGTTAAAAATAATTCCGAAGTCAGTCCAAAAGTTCCACACTCTTATAATTTATATTGTAAAATATAATTTATATATTATTATGATACAGATAATGTTCTTTTATTAGGCGCTGACTGATAAACCAAAATCAATGCGGAATTAATCGGCGTTTATTGTAAGTAACGTTATCTGAAGTCATAAAACGGCATGAAGAACAAGACATGTCACTGCAGTGACCTTTGACCTCTAAGTATGACCTTGCTCTTGGAGCCACCTTTGACCTATACGTGTGTCCTTGACCTTGGGGTCATAGATCTTGATTTTGTGTGAGACATATCGATTTGTTATGGTGAGCACTTGTGCTAAGTTATTTGAAAATCTATTCAGGAATGCCAGAGTTATTGACCGGACACGATTTGACATTTGCCTTCCAAGTGTGACCTTGATCTTAAAGCCAGAGACCTGGATTGTGTGCACGACACGTCGTCTTGTTGTGGTGAAGACTTGTGCCAAGCTAGTTTAAAATTCCAGGAATGCAGTTATTGACCGGACACGATTTGACATTTGACCTCTAAGTATGACCCTGGATTTAGTGCGCGACACGTCATCTTGTTGTGGTGAGTACTTGTGCCGAGTGTTTTGAAAATACGTCCAGGAATGCCAGAGTTATTGACCGGACACGATTTGACCGTTGACCTCTAAGTGTGACCGTGACCTTTGAGCCACGAACCTGGATTTTATGCGCGTCACGTCGTCTTGTTGTGGTGAGCACTTGTGCCAAGTTATTTGAAAATCTGTCCATGAATGTCAGAGTTATTGACCGGACACGAAAGCACTTCATTTTGACCTCTAACCTCTAAGTGTGACCTTGACCTTGGAGCCACGGACCTTGATTTTGTGCGCGTTACGTCGTTCTGTTGTGGCCTCCAATTGTGCCAAGTTATTTGAACATCCGTCCATTATTGTTAGAGTTATTAACCGGACACGATTGTACTGAAGAACAAACCAAGGGACAGACGGACGGACGGACGGACGGACGGACAGTGCGACTACTATATGCCACCCTTCGGGGCATAAAAAGCAATATGGCTGCAGTTCTTGGTTTCCTAAGCATTGCCTAAAAAAATTGATAGTTTAAGGCACTGCCATCATCAATATATATAAATATAAATAAATATAATCTGTATCGATGTAAAATGTGGTGGCATTTTATGAATCTGTATCGATGTAAAATGCGGCGGCATAATATATAATCATGTAAAATGTAGTGGCATAATAAATAATAATGTAAAGTGTGGTGGCATAATATATAAAAATATAAAATGTGGTGGCATAATATGAATCTGTATCGATGTAAAATGCGGCGGCATATTAAAAATCATGTAAAATGTGGTGGCATAATATATAATAATGTAAAATGTGGTGCCATAATATGAATCTGTATCGATGTAAAATGCCGCGGCATAATATATAATCATGTAAATATGGTGGCATAATATATAATAATGTAAAATGTTGTGGCATAATATATAATAATGTAAAATGTTGTGGCATAATATATAATAATGTAAAATGTGGTGGCATTTTATGAATCTGTATTGGTGTAAAATACGGCGGCATAATATATAATAATGTAACATGTGGTGGCATAATATGAATCTAAATCGATGTAAAAAACGCGGCGGCATAATATATAATTATGTAAAATGTGTAGGCTTAATATGAATCTGTATCTATGTCATTTTTTATTTTTTTGTTTGACTTTAGAAAAGTTCAACTGTTACATATAAGTAGACTCAAGTTATAGTGTTTGTGATGTCGTTTGCATTTTTTATTACTTTTGCCTTTTCGTTGGTCTGTTTGCGTGTTTATTTTTGTGTTGTGTGGTTGACTGTCGTCCTTGAATGCTGCTTTCCCTGTCCGATATTTTTATCTTTCTTTATACATGATGTTACATTACTCTAACGGCTGATTTCTTGTCGTACCTTAATGGTTTGTTCTCTTCTTGCTCTGGCTTCTGCCAAGTAATTGAGTACTTGCTTGGTGGCTTTCTATGCTTTTTTCATTCATATATACATGGTCATTTATGTGTTATACTTATACTGCCTATTAATGCTGCATTGTTTGTGAGAGAATATAACCTGGCGGAGATATCTTTATTTACACTGTACCGTTTTATTTGGATGACAGTAGCGTAAGGTTCGGTGCACCCTGTAACCTTGTTTAAACCCCAGCGATCCTTTTTGCCACTGACCGTTCCAATGCAGTAGCTCTATTGTCAATCATTTTATGTTTGTGATGTCGTGTCTTGCCTTTTAGTCATCTGTAAACTGTGGTTTATTTCAATGCTTTCTGTTGTTTAGCTGTGATCTTTGAATGCTGCATTTCCTGTTCGACTTTTATATCTACTTCTGACGACCTCTTCATAATTCAATATGACTTCTTGTGTTCTTACCTTTTCTTATTTTTAGTGTTCTGTATTCTTGTGAATAACGTTTAAGTATGCAAAAATATAGTTCCAATAGCACAAAGCAGTTTTACATGTATCACAGAGAGAGAGAGAGAGAGTAATTTGACCATTATCTAATTTCAGCCAATGGTGAGGTTTCTTTTCAATGCTCACTATGTAGACATACCTGACGAAATAACGCCGTCTGTACTTCTTAAAGAAGCCTCCAATGCTGATCTAGAAGAATACGTCACATCGCAAATATACAAGAACCACTTGTTTCCATATGATCGAATTATTGTTGACTGGGTTCCATTCAAACTACTTCCATCAAATATACCATTAATGCGGCCACCTCGAGATAAGTCTGTTATGCTCACTGATGTTACCACAAATGGTCTACAACCAAAAGGACTACTGTCCATATCTACGACATATCCATGCACAGATCCTCCTTTTGCATGCACTCTTGAAATATATGGTATGGATTTAGCAACTCTGAAAGACCATGTGTCAGCTCACATAAAACGTATTCGTGATAAAACTGAGGGCATAACAAGTCTTCTGGTCTATGTGGAGCCCCATGTTCTAGCCGCAGCAGAAAAGGTGTTTGGTGGGCTTGGACTGGTGAAAAGTGAATGGAGAGAATACAACCCAGACAGGACATACTCAAACCAATTTCTGTTCGAGAAAATTTTATAAACTAAAAGGATGTCAATACCAATTTAAATTATTATTATCAAATATATTTATATAATAACACTTGGGATGTCAAATACAAGTTTAAATTGTTATTATCATTGAAATGTATAGCTCGTTTAGTCTGATTTTAATGATAATATATAAAAAAAACAGATAATATGTTTGTAAAGTAATAGGCTATTTGTCTCCATCGCTCGATCATAGTTTTTAGCAACATATGGAGATAAACTGTTCTAATATATACATATAAAGAATGTTTTACGGTTTTTAGTTCATTTGCAGTTCAAAATAAGAAAGCAGAAGACGTGTTTTAGTTTTAATTTTAAAACAATTCCGCAGAGCAATTTTGTATTTGCACAATATGTTCCTTCGTTGGATACCATGATAAACAATGTGGAGGCACCCAGCAGTTTATTTGTATTTTTATTAGAAGGATAATTATGATATTAAAGCTTGACTGGGACTGACTTAATGTACAGAATAAGCTGTATGTAGTCCTCGTGTAATTCAACTTGTTTTCAAGTTCCTTCCAATCACAAAGTATGTTGAAGATGTTGGTACCAACGCCCTTGCTTATTCTTGCAAGCAATCAACGTGCATCTCATACATGTATATTGCTGTATCAATACTCTCTCTCTCTCTCTCTCACGTCTCTCTCTGTCTATCACGTCTCTCTCTCTCTCTCTCTGGAATTCTAAATCGTTATAATGACGAGGGAAGCATTCAACAGGTCGTCCGCATCAATCGGCATCTTTCTCACTTGACAAATAGAGCACTTGTAATTAATGGTGAGAGGTGAGAGGCGAGAAAGTTTTAGACGCAGCGTATTTACTACCACGGATGCGCTGTTCGTATATCAAAAATAATCGTAGACACCATAGCAGACCAGGAGTCATTTTACAATAAGCATACACATGTAGGTAAGATATTGAACCACATGTAATGTGGTCAAACTTCTATGTAAGGTTTACTTTCTCACAGCAGGGAGGTCATATTACTTATTGCAGAATGACCGGGAGCCAGTGTACTACAGACATGACAGATGTATGCTTGTAAGACATTGACCCCCTCGAAGTATCAACATTTTAAAAATGGAGTCATTTTTGTAACGGCAAGGGGTTATGTTACTACATAACATAATGACCATGTGTCATTCTATTCAACGGAATCTTGACCGAGGGTTCATTATTGTATGGGACTCAGTTTTACTTCATGATACCTGGTTTTAGCGTCTCTTGCGTTAAGTACCAATACATTTAAAATAAAAATGTGTCTACATGCGCACAATATGTTTATCTTAAATATAGTCACGTACCGCGGCAAATTGAGATAAAACAAAAGGTCGACGAACGCATTGCACTCAATGTGTACATAATTATTTCGTCAATTTCGGCGCTGTTTTATTTAGTTTGATTATTTAGTTTGGTAAATGTTACATTGTTTAGCTCGGTACATGTAAGGCTGTTTAGTTTGGAAAAGGGGTAACATTGTTTAGTTTGGTAAATGTTATATCATTAGGTTAATACACGTTACACTGTTTTTTTGGTATACGTAATATTATTTAGTCTGATTGTTTGTCTTCATGTTTTAGTTTGGTAATTGTTACATTGTTTAGTTTTGTAACTGTAACATTGTTTAGTTTGGTAGATGTAACATTGTTTAGTTTGGTAAATGTTATCATTTAGGTTAATAAATATTACAATGTTTAGCATTACATGGTCCCGCCTTAATTCCATTAAGCGATGGGAAAGCTTATATTAGCAGGACTTTATACAGATATTTCGACAATAAAATGCGTTTAAAAACAATAAAATGCGTTTAAAAACATGTTTTACTGAAAAAAATGCAATAACTTGTTTAAAATTACCTGTTAAATGTTTTAATTTAACAATATGCAAGCTTTTTAAACCAAAATGAAGGCTATATTTCATACCCCAGCCAATCCCGTTTTCGCTTGTCAGAGAAGGGGTTGGATGGGGTATGAAAGTTAATACTCGGACAACGTAATGGTTTGGTATATGTAATATTGTTTAGATTGTTTTTCTTCATTTTTTGGTTTGGTAATTGTTACATTGTTTTGTTTGATAAATGCTACATTGTTTAGGTGGGTAAATGTAACCTTGTTTTGGTTGGTAAATGTTCATTGTTTAGGTTAGTACATGTCACATTGTTTAGTTTGGTATATGCTATATTGTTTGGGTTGATAAACGTTACGGTTTATTTTTGTACATGTACTATTGTTTAGTTTGGTACATGTTACCTTGTTTAGTTTTTTTTTCGCTGTTTAGTTTGGTACATATAACATTGTTTAGTTTGGTAAATATTACCTTGTTTAGTTGTTTCTTTCCATTGTTTTGTTTGGTATATGTAGCATTGTTTAGTTTGGAAAATGTAACATTGTTTAGTTTGGTAAATGTTATATTGTTTAGGTTGATAAGCGTTACAATGTTTAGTTTGGTACATGTAATATTGTTTATTTTGGTAAATGTTACCTTGTTTATTTATTTTTTCGCTGTTTAGTTTGGCACATATGACATTGTTTAGTTTGGTACATGTTACCTTGTTTAGTTTTGTTTTTTTCGCTGTTCAGTTTGGTACATATAACATTGTTTAGTTTGGTAAATATTACCTTGTTTAGTTGTTTCTTTCCATTGTTTTGTTTGGTACATGTAGCATTGTTTAGTTTGGAAAATGTAACATTGTTTAGTTTTGTAAATGTTGTATTGTTTAGGTTGATAAACGTTACAATGTTTAGTTTGGTACATGTAATATTGTTTAGTTTGGTAAATGTTATATTGTTTAGGTTGATAAAAGTTACAATGTTTAGTTTGGTACATGTAATATTATTTAGTTTGGTAAATGTTACCTTGTTTAGGTTGGTTATTGTTACATGTTTTAGTTTGGTAAATGTTACATTGTTTAGTTTGGTACATTTTATATTGTTTAGATCATGTTACATGTTACATGTTTTAGTTTTGGTAAATGTTACGTCGTTTAGTTTGGTAAATGTAACATTATTTAATTTGGTAATTGTTACATTATTTAGTTTGATACATGTTACATAGTTTAGTTTGGTAAAGATAACATTGTTTAGTCTGGTAATTTTTACATGTTTTAGTTTGGTAAATATTACATTGTTTAGTTTGGTAAATGTTACTTTGTTTAGTTTGGTACATGTTACATTGTTTATTTTGTTAAATGTAACACTGATTAGTTTAGTTTGGTACATATTACATTGTCTAATTTGGTAAATGTTACATTGTTTAGTTTGGTACAAAGTACATTGTCTAGTTTGGTAAATGTTACACTGTTTAGTTCAGTTTAGTTTCAAATTTGTAAATGTAACATTATTTAGTTTGGTACATGTTACATTGTTTAGTTTGGTAAATGTTACGTTTGGTTGTAATTGATACGTTTCGTTTTCGTTTGTGTGAAGACGATACCATAACGGAATTATCTACAATCGACCCATTTAAGACTATTTATGATGTGAGGGTGCAACCTCCTTTAAAGTTACGTACATGTGTTATCTGCTTGGTTTATTTAAATTTAAAGTTGATAGGCGACAAAGCGTGCCTGATAATAAGTGTATGTCATTTAATCTGATTTGGATATTATTAAACGTCTTGTATTAGATCTGTACGATGGTAACTATTACGGCAAGGATTACGATAAGGAATGACTAAAACAGGGGTTTTCTCAACAGGCAATACTCCTTGAGCGTCACTATAAATATATATAGGCCAATGTAATTTATTATTGACACCACTTGAACTTGTAGAGAAAAGTGGGTGGTCTGCCATTATTACAAAACATCGACCGTCATATATAGCCTAAAATGTGCTGATACAAACGTGCACTACCACTCAACCAAACAGCCAACCATCATTATTTTAAAATTTATTAAACTATTTGGCATACATGATATGATGAGGTGGTTTAATGAGCAGTATATATCATTTTTGCAAACGACCAGTTATTCGCCGTGCTTTCTTTTTTTAATCCTCACCTAATAAAATTGATATTCGCGCATACCATGTTTGCAAACTGGTTTAATTCATTTAATAATGTTTGCCGTCACTTGATTCTTTCCTTTGAAACAATATAGCATTTAATCTCGAATATACATCATTTGTCAAGTAGGTGGGACTATTTACGCTCGGCTGCACATGCATAGAAAGTGCTATTCCACTCCAACTGTACGCGAAAATGGATATTCCACTGCACGGAAAGACACTGACAGTAGTAGTGTCTCTGTTACTTTTTGTTATCATTAGAATTTTTGCTGATACTATTATAGCGACGGGAATATAATGAATAATTATATATATATGTCCGGTGTTTATGCGGATTTAAACGCCAGTAGTGAATGGCAAATTTACCGTAAAGCACTAACGCGATTCATGGATTAGGCTACGCCATTTACTACCGACGTTTAAAACCGCATAATGCGAAACATGGAGGATCTTACATGAGTACTCATTCATTATTGACTTTATTAAACGAGTTGGCAAAATGATACAATGCGAGGCTCTTGCCGAGCATTATATCATTTTTGCTAACGAGTTTAATAATTTCAATAATGAATGAGAACGAATGTTAGATTATATTTATTACATAACTTATTACGTCAGAAAACGTGACGTCCATGACTTATGTATACCCAATCTCCACACAGAGTTATCGTTCCTTGCACTCACATATATCTCTGTTAACTACTAAATTACAAGATTTTGGTAAAACCTGTTAAATTGGAGTATGTTTGCCTGAAACTTATTTATTTCTTGTGTAAATATAATTTTCAGAATATCTGCAAATTAGATGTTGCAAGATTTGAAATAATGCATGAAAACAATTTAGTTTTAAACGGGACTATTTTACTACAAAAATAATACGTACTTAGGTCTCCTCAATCGAAATGCATATGTAAACATTTCAAACCGAAGCTCGATAGCAGAAAATTACTGAAAACAATTAACTCATATAAAATAAAAATTTAAATTATTTAATATAGGACAATATTTTATCTTCGCAGATGACGCAAAAGGATTTATTATAAACATCGTCATAACTTTTTTGAATAATCACGTGACCTAACCGTTCGCCCTACTTCCTTTGACGTTGACAGAGTCAAATGAGGAACGAGTGTACTCTGGGTAGAGATTGATGTATACCACTAGTGGAATATTGAACATATTGAATGGGGTTATAACACTCCCACACCGCATGTTATGTGATAACATTCTTTAATAAATGAGCACTCGTGTATAACATATTTTGTAAAAGAAAACACTAACATGCCGGCCTCATCCATTTCGATGTTAGGGTTAATAGATAAATTCAATTGTTCTTAGTGGTGTGCATTCAAGGCAATAAGCGCGCGCGCTGCAAACCCCGCAGGGTTTTGTATTTAAAGTCAGATAATGCAATAAACTGTAGTACAATTTGAGTCTTTAGTACTACTATAGGTTTAAATACATTCATTGTTGCAATATAATCAACAGTTCGGAATATATAAAGCTATCTATTTGCACTATTCAAATGTGTAAAGAAACTAATAGAATGCCGCGACTTAAAAAACAACACACGCAAAAGTGCCATTTGTCCCTTTAATGTATCCTGGTGCGTAACCTAGGATCGTACACATTGCTGTCCCGCAATGAATATTCTTGTAAATAAAGGGTAATTTTAGTTGCATTCATTATATTTAGACTATCTAAAGTAGAAAATATCGATATGTTTCCACACCACAAGAAATAATTGACACTTTCTCACATGACAATTCGTGACTACCAGTGAGATTCGAACCCGCAGGCGTGAGAGGCGAGAAAGTAGTAGACGCAGCGTCTTTACTATCCTGGCTACGGCGACAATGTTAGGGTAAGACATAGGGGATAACAGTGTATTTATCATGTACTAAGGCGGATTCAGGGATATGGCGGACCCGGCGTCCCCACCATCTAAAATCTCACAAGTATAACCTATGCATGCCGGTTTACATGGGGCACGCGCCTTTTCTACTGTTAGTCATGATTGGATTTAACATAAAATTAGTCTGGAAAAATACTACGGGAGTTGCATACATACAATCTTCTTTAATTGGTAAGTCTTAATTTGTGTAATACTAAGCATTCAGCTTAAGCTCATTTATATATTATAGGGTGTACGTATTATCTCATAGCAAAAGAGCAATATAATTTAGAAAGGTCAAATATGTGTAAACTTTTTAATTAATATGTGATTTTATATTTATTTAACACGAGATATATTTATATAAACTTTCTGATATACTCCTCTGTCGTTGATAATTTTTCTGCATTTAATTCAATGAATTGACAAAAATATGAACAAGGAAATGCCATGTATACTTAGTTGCAAAAGGAAGTTGACACTGAGTTTTGTTTAGCTTTAATTGTATAAAGTTGATTTAGAATTAAATTGGCAAATTCCAAAATGAATATGCCATGTTTGGCACCGACGTTTTTATCATTCCATTGCCAATATCATGTTGTCATTTGTTTTTTCAATAGGTCGAATCATTAAGGGGCTGTCGCTTGATAAAGAGGATAGGGTGTAAAGTAAAATTTTCAAAGTGTCCAGTTTCTTTTGCAATTGAGTATATTATAAAAAGGAGGGCAATGTTGCATTGACTTAGACAAATGTTTTTATGCAAAGTGTATATCAGAGGCTCGTTAATGTCTGTATTGATGCTGCTATTTATGCATGTGTAGAGTTTATATCTTTAAAAGCGTGGTTACAGTCTTTTTAGGAAATCATTATTGTGGTCTGTAGATATTTAAGAAATAATAAATACGTACCTGTATTTTATCTGTGAATGAAATACAGTTAGGAGTTCGGATGCGTAGTAATTAAATCACGAGTGCATAAGGACGAGTGACGTGACGTGACGCTGTTTGCCGTCAGACGTTCTCAGCTTGTTCAGGAGGAGGGATGGGGTGTGGTGGTGCAAGGTTTGGGAGCATGGCAAGTTTGTTGTAATTAAATTTCATTAAAATTACTGTTTAGTTTGTCTTCGTGACGTATATTTACCAAACTGTTTATTTAATTTCGTTATGTAACGTTGACGGTTTAAAAAGTGACGTCATGTAACGTGGCGCGTCTTTCATATACACAAAATAACACATGATAATGGACCGTTGGAAACGGCCTAACACGACAATTACACAATATTGCAGTCTCGGTTTGATTGAGACTGTTCATGAACGATAAGGGAGACAACTGTATATTGTTTTACTGTAAAATACGGCTGTTCCATTAATTTCCCGTGTATTTTCATCCGTTGGAATGACGTTGGAATCCGTTACATGACGTCATATTTTGGTAAATATACGCACGAAAACAAACTCAACAGTAATGTTAATGAAATTTTAATTACAACAAACTTGCCATTCTCCCAAACCTGCACCCATTCCCATCCCGATATAAACCCATCATATGCATCAATACACATAACATTTATAAGCATCTTGAACAAGCTGAGAACATTTGACATCATACAGCGCAAGCTATATGACGTAATCAATGACTTAATTGTTTGTCACTTGACAACTAGTGTATTTAAACATACTGTAGCGCGCTGAACTTTACATACGGGGGCGCTTAATGGAACAGCCTGCAAACATAGCAGCCTCCCAGTGGGCACAACAACGTTGAATCAACGTTGAATCAACGTCAGGTACCAATGTTGAATCAACGTTGATTTATAGTTGGATTTGAAAGTTGAATGGACGTTGAAATTCTGACGTTGAATCAACGTTGAAATTCTAACGTTGAAACAACGTTGAAAACCAAACGTTGAAACAACGTTGAAGACCTAACGCTAAAACAACGTTGAATTATAGTTGGATTAATGTTGATGTGGTATGTTATGCTAGCAATTATGTTTAGCACCATATGGTCATATTGACAAGCTATATTCACTCCGGACAATTTCAGGAAAACTCTGACTTTCCAATCAAGCTGGGTTTTGAACTCGTCCGAGCTTTCATTGCTATAAAGACCTACAGCAAGTACAGCTAAAAATTATCAGACTGCTAATAATCAAATAACTATAACATAAATTAGTCGTGGCGAGCAAAAAAAATAATCAAATTTTCTAACAAATACTTTACTGCTGGAAAGAAAATGTACAAATGCTCGACCATATAGTCCTTTGATATACTGTTCATGCTATGACCACAATAGCCTTTGCATGCAGTGTGTACTCAGAACTCGCAGGCTGATCAGGGTGTACACTTTCTGGCTGTTCATCAGTCATTTCTCCAAAACAACCCTTTGTATCATAAATGGAAAGGTCCAAATTTAACAAAAGGACAGTCCATTATGCATTCATAGAAGGGTAAGGGTTTTATTTAATGTAAAATATTGGGGTTTAAGATAATACCTCACTACAAATCGAATCAATCACCTTTAATAATAAAAAAAAATTGAATCTCTATAACTAAAGCAACTGTTAAAAAATATTTCTGTAATTATGTCAACAAAACAAGTCTAGCTATTTATAAATTGTCGAACTCCGCAATCAAGTGACAATTATAATCTACACCACAATCACATGACAATAACAATCTCCACAGCGACCATGTGACAATAACAGTCTCCACAGCGACCACATGACAATAACAATCTCCACAGCACCACGTGACAATAACAGTCTATACAGCAATCATGTGACAATAACAATCTCCACAGCGACCACGTGACAATAAGTCTATACAGTGATCATGTGACAATAATAATCTCCACAGCGACCACGTGACAATAACAATCTCCACAGCGTCCACATTACAATAACAGTATATACAGCGATCATGTGACAATAACAATCTCCACATCGACCACGTGACAATAACAGTCTATACAGCAATCATGTGACAATAACAATCTCCATAGTGACCACATGACAATAACAATCTCCACATCGACCACGTGAAATAACAGTCTATACAGCAATCATGTGACAGTAATAATCTCCACAGCGACCATGTGACAATAAGTCTATACAGCGATCATGTGACAATAATAATCTCCACAGCGACCACGTGACAATAACAAACTCCACAGCGACCATGTGACAATAACAATCTCCACAGCGACCACGTGACAATAACGATCTCCACAGCGACCACGTGACAACAACAGTCTATAGAGCGATGATGTGACAATAACAATCTTCACAGCGACCACGGACAATAACAATCTCTACAGCGACCACATGACAATAACAATATCCACAGCGACCACGTGACAATAACAGTCTATACAGCGATCATGTGACAATAACAATCTCCACAGCGACCACGTGACAATAACAACCTCCACAGCGACCACGTGACAATAAGTACAGCGATCATGTGACAACAACAATCTCCACAGCGACCACGTGACAATAACAATCTCCACAGCGACCACGTGACAATAACAGTCTATACAGCGATCATGTGACAATAACAATCTCCACAGCGACCACGTGACAATAACAATCTCCACAGCGACCACAGTCTATACAACGATCATATGACAATAACAATCTCCACAGCAACCACGTGGCAATAACAGTATATACAGCGAACATGTGACAATAACAATTTCCACAGCGACCACATGACTAACAATCTCCACAGCGACCACGTGACAATAAGTCTACATTTCGATCATGTGACAATAACAATATACAGTGATCACGTGACAACAATCGCCTACACAAATAACACATAATGGTCAAAATGCATAAATGGCAAAATTTATGAAAGCTACAATGGATATATAGAGATTATTTAACTGCTGCGATCATTTATAGGGAAATCCGTCATGAGATGGTAGTATTGTAACTATTCCTTTAAAATGGAACAAACATGACCACCATCAAGTGAAGGATTTCCCTATATAAATCGAGCCCAGCAGTTAAATAATCTATTTATTACATTTCAAATCGCTTTGTGTATAATTTTAACCTAAATTATTTGTTTTATTGAACGTTAAGGGTGGATAGAGTCTACGTCAACAACACTTTATTGACGGCATATTTCAACATCACAGTTATTTTTGTGTTCGGAGTAAATATTTAGAGAATGTGAATATTCTTTAACTGAAAAATCCCAATCTTTCAGACGTAGAAATGTAATAAAAACATTTCACTACTAACACTTTGGAGGGGTATGTGCACCTTAGTTGAATAAAATCCGTTAAATATTAAGTTATTCTCATTCGATCGTCTTTTTTCCCAGTTTTTTTCCATGGTCCTTGAATTTTCTCGTGATAGTCACCAGGCCAATTAAATTATTCTCATTCGATCGTTTTTTTTTCTAGTTTTTTTTCAGTGAATCCAATCAAAAAGTCAAGTGGTTTCGCCACCATACACAAATCCTTCCGCCGGAATAGTTATATTGTCCTTGGTCCTTGAATGTTCTCATGATAGTCACCAGGCCATTGAGTTAAAAAAAAATTGTCTCGTTTATTTCTTCCTCCACTTCCACTCCTTTCCTGGGCATATTTTAAAAACCTTTTAATTTCATCCTCCACAAAGGTCTCCACCACTTGGTGGGAAGCCAGGACACTGTCTGAAAAGGAAAGAAAGATATATATGAACAAATTTACTGAAAAGGAAAGTTTCTGTTTATTTACACATTTAATATATCAAAAGGCCACGGAGTACAACCATTACACGCCGAGTGAGGAATTTACAAATCGCGTAATTACGCGGAGTTGGTGTGATAAAACTACTCGGCGTGGGAATCGGCTCTCGGCAAACTTACGCCGTGATACTTCGCGCATGATAATGCCAAGATACTTCGCGTATACAAACTCGGAGTTCGCCGAGTCGAAACTGCACAGGTAAAAGGTGCAACATTTTATTACTGCAGTTATTCTAATGCATAATTATTCAATAACTTTTAAAAAAGGCAGAAGACAATTTTTTATTTTTGTTTTTGAAAATTCGAATGCCCGGATAATGTCACGATAATTATATGGCGGTTCCTATTACCGGCGACTGAACATACAATTTGTAATTACTATACTGGAAATTACAATTTTTATTTAATCGGTGTTTGTAAAATGATTTACGATTCTGCTGTTGATTATTATTATATCGATGAGTTTTTTAGTAAAAATAATCAAACAAATTGTAAAGAATTCCGGGTCATTAAACCCGTTATTAGTGCCGCCTTTCTAAAAGGTACCTACATCGCTAGGGATTATGGGTATCCAAATTATTTATGTCGGTCGCAAGAAAACTGATTTTTTGACAACAGAAACGGAGAAAACTGTTGATTAAATGCATTAAAAGTTTGAAATCCATATTTTTTTCGAAATGACTTTTTATGTATTCATTATATTTATCAGTCATGTCAACTTTGCACGGAAAAGATGCACTCGGCGTTTGTATTTTTCTGCCGATTGATTTTATTTCAAGCGCGATGTCGGACAAGTTAAAGTTGTCGGAAAATTTAGATTTGTTCCCAAAAATAAATCGCCAAAGATGTGTGCACTCATTGTTAATTGGATTCTATGCGGAGTGACTCGGAGTGTGACCACGTGGATTCGCCAAATCCAAACACTGACTTGTCGTAGATTCGCTCGGCACTCGATAGGGACAAACTCGGCGAATCGAGTAAAGTGTGTGCTTCGCGTGATCCGTACTGTACATGTTGCCCTCCACAGAGCTAGCTTTAATACCTTTAATTAATACATTACCAGTTATAAGTTTGCAGAGACTTGTGTTCTTGAAGGGAAATTTCCATTCATATTGATTTTCGCCATCAATCCATTTGACATCGTCCTGAAAGAGAATAAGGACCTTTAAGAGAACAATCATTTGATTCTTTAGTATTTTACTCTTTCCACATGTTTTCACACTTCAGCTTCCAGTTGGGTAATGGCTGCTTATACAATGTTGCTGCAAAACAGATTGATAACCCACCCTTTCAATCCTGCTCGTTATGTACAAAAATGTTTAAATGGTTATACAATTTAAGCGCTATAGCTACTAGAAGCGCTAGTTCAAGCTCAAATCAAGATGGATATAAAAAATAGCTGGGGCCAGAATTCACGATTGTTTGTTTGCCGTCACTTGACTCAGGACTTTAGGTACTGCAAAAGTATGGCTGATGGGGTCATTGTCGTTCCGTGTACTACAGAAAGATACCCGGGGTACATCTATGTATACAGAAACGTACCCGAAAATCTTTGAATCCAGAACGGTCCCCAAATATACAGAAACGTACCCGGACAAACAAGATCTCATTGGCGGAATTGAAACAATTTAGAACTTGATAAACAACTACTTAAACAATATTGTTTATCATTAACTATTGCACTATTGTTCTTAAAAACATATTTAGGCTGCCGTAGTTAGTAATAAAATCTAGAATGTATTGTCATAAACCGGAAGTGGGGGGGGAGCATAAAACCTTTCCTCCGAAACGAGGCTGCATTGATAATCAGAAATTGACATAAAACCTTTCCTCCGAAATGAGGCTGCATTGATAATCAGAAATTGATTGTGTGCAGTATCGGAAAGAACATTATCCTAAAGAGACTGGTCGTTGGAGAATATTTTTTGAAAAAAGATTAGAAAAACTTCAAAAAAGATGGGGCCATTCCAACGAGTACGAAATCTATTCACAAATATTTTACACAAACTTTTCCCATCAAACAAAGTAACACTGACTTACCACTTCGAACTTGATCACCGACGCTTTTGGAATATTGAAATAACTGTACTAAAACGACTTTATACACACATTTCTTTGTAAACAAGACAAAATCTGTTTTCCGCGTGAAATTTTATATACCTGCATTTGATTGGCTGTGTCAGCATTTCCGTTAGTGGCCTCCTAGCGGATATCCAGGGGAGGTAACATCTGTTATAAACTTCCGACTTCGAATAATTAGGATAACCGTTTTACGGGTTACGCTGCCTTTGCAATAAAACGTATACGACATTTTATTCTTGCAATTAGGCCTAACGTACGTTACTTGCAAAACGTAACGTACGTTACTTGCAAAACGAATACTTGCAAAACAAATTCCGCGGATGCAATTCGTCAATATATATGTAATTAAAGAGGAAATTTAAGGAGTACAGTATATAATTCTGCAATGATTAATGGTGTTATCTATCACATCTTTCATTTACCTACAACTCGTTATTAGTAATTATATGGTCGATATATCATATATATGTATATATCCACATTGTTGAAAGGTCAACCTTTTATCAACGTCTATACAACGTTACAATTCTAACGATGTTCCAACGTTGAGAACGGTAACGTTGAATCAACGTTGATACAACGTCAGTACTCATACCATACAAGTTGATGGTTGAAGGTTGAATAGGGCAACGTTGATTCAACGTTGAAGTAACGTTGATCGACGTCGTGACCAAAATCCAACCACATCTCAACGTTGAATCAACGTCGTGTGCCCACTGGGCGGATTACCTTGACCTCCGAGATAATATAGTGCCCCCACAATAGCGTAAACAATGGGTTATTGTCGTGTTAGAATCGAAATGATAAATACGCACCTGTATTTTATCGGTGAATAATACCGTTAGGAGTTCGGATGCGCAGTAATTAAATCACGAGTGCGTTACAATTGTCTCTCTTCTTTGTGTATATGAAAGACTGCGCAGGCCGTGTTAGAATTGCTTTTACTTCGGTAATGTACTGGTGTACATCATCAAATGGATAAGTGGGCTATATTAAGCTCTCATGAAAGGTTTATATGTTGATACTATCCATGCAAAACTTTTGTTAAGGAAAGCTCTATCACATAAGTTCATATGTGGATTTACGACGTTGGGAAGCACTGGTTCTGTGATCACAATTGTTTAGATAAAATGTTCAGCCTATATGAACTATTAAAGTAATATACTATTCATATTTGTTAAAAGCGGAGATAGTTATGAAAGCTCGTGTTTCATTACGTGGTCCCGCATTAAATCCATAAAGCGATGGGAAACCTTATATTAGCAGGATTTTATTACGAATATATATCGACAATAAAACACGTTTATTAAAAACATGCTTACTGGGAAAATGTGATAACCTGTTTAAAATTAGCTATTAATTGTTTAATTTTACAATATGCAAACTTTTTAAGCCGAAATTAAGGTTTTATTTCATACCCCAGGCATCCTCGTTTTCCCTTCTTGGAGATGGGGTTGGATGGGGTACGAAAGTTAATACTCTCATAATACGTAATGTTTTGGAAGCATTTCTAGATTACCATATTATTTTAAAATTTCAAAATATTAAAGGGACCCACCACAATCATGATAATTTTATGTGAAACCGGGTTTTACATCCCGTTGATACAAAACGGAGTTTTACATCATATTAATTTATATTCCGAACAGCAGCCTCAGCGGTATATGAGATTAATATATACTGAACCAAACAGCTAACGCTCCAGTAGACAATACCTTTAACATGTTTAATGTATGAACTTATTATATGCCGACTGGTACCGTTGACGACAGGTGATTTTAATGATTTTTGTTAATTTACAGTCGTTATTGACAAGATATTTGTCTCGTTCAGACTGAAATTCGTTTAAGTTTATTGATTGTTATTATTGAGATAGTAAATGTATTGTCTACTGGTGCTTTATCTGTTTGATTCAGTATAGATTACTTCTCAATACCTTAAAGCTCTATATGAATACTTATGATTTATATGTACACGTATGAATATTTATGATTTATAAACATGACCACTTTTATTTATACACATCATTACCTGGTCCTGCGTAGTTCTCCGGCCATGTTTTTCTTCATGAACATGTTTATGTTTATTTAAATCGAAATCAATACACAACAATAGATATTTACAATTCACACATTGCAATATCTTTGAAAAGCGAGAATTAGATTTTATTTGATGACGTAGAAAACTTGAACAGGTAAATTAATCCACAGGTAAATGTATTTATCAATTATCTGGCAATAGTTGTGCAGCTATACCATGTATACCATGTATACAATTCAGATTTACCTCATTTCCCCGTGCAGTCACGCAGTGGTAAAAGTAGTATCTACGTCATGCAAATATTTCTTATTTGTACATATAACTTTGTAGCAGTTTTCGATCTATGTTACTCTCCGTGACTGTCAAGAAATGTTCATATGATGTTTAAGAGTTAAATTTGTTAATTGATAATACTACAATACTACAAAAAGGGTTGTCAAGCTTATATTAGTAGGTTTTAAAACTGATATTTCGACTAAAAAAATGCGATAACCTGTTGACAATTAAAGAAAACCTGAACTAAAACCCGAAACATTCCTTCAATTGTTTGATGCTTTTGTCTCATCAATAGTGAAATACGGCTGTGAACTGTGGGGTTTCACAAAATCGAAGGAGATAGAGAGAATTCATCTCAAGTTCTATAAGTAAAACTGACAACGAGTAATGCTGGTGTTTACGATGAATTGGGGCGTTATCTATTATTTATCACAAGATATACTAGAATAGTTAGCTATTGGTTAAAATTATTTACAACAAAAATATAATTTTATCATCTATATATAAATCGTCATTATGTGATGTGAATGTGATTTAAACAATTGGTTATCCAATGTTAAATCTCTGCATAGTACATGTAGTACGTATGGCTTTATGTATGTATGTATGTATGGAATGATCCTTTATATGTGAACCATTAATATTTTGTATTTAGCTTTAAACAGAGGTTGCTGGATTGCTTTATTCATAAATGGAACATTGATCTACAAGAAAATAGAGTATTATAAAGTTGATATAGACATGTTAAAGATAATTTTGGATATGAAAACTATCTGAATATTTTATATACAAAAATATTACGAAGTGTGTTTACTAAATTTCGTGTATTTTTACATAGCTTAAAGTTCTCCGGCCATGTTTTGTTTCATGAACATGTTTATGTTATGTTTATTTAAAACGAAATCAATACACAACAATTTCTATTTACAATTCGCAAATTGCAATATCTGTGAAAAGCGATAATACATTTTTATTTGATGATGTAGAAAACTTTGTACCGGTAAATTAATTCACAGATAAATGTATTTATCAATTATCTGGCAATAGTTGTGCAGCTATACAATTCAGATTTACCTCATTTCCCCGTGCAGTCACGCAGTGGTAAAAGTAGTATCTACGTCATGCAAATAAGACTTATTTTTGCATACACTTAGTGGCGGTTTTCAATATATGTTTCTTTCCGAGACTATCAAGAAATTATCATATGATGTTTAAGAGTTAAATTTGTTAATTGATCATACTACCAAAAGGGTGGCCATTCATCTTTAAGAATTGAGACAGGTCGTTATGCATGACATAGGATTGAAAGAAATGAAATATTTTTTCAAATATGTAATTCAACTGAAATTGAAGACGAATTTCACTTCGTTTTAATTTGTACAGCTTATAATGATATTAGAAAGAAATATATCAGAAAATATTACATACAAAGGCCAAATATGTTAAAATGTGTATCCATCTATCTATCTATCTATCTATCTATCTATCTATCTATCTATCTATCTATCTATCTATCTATCTATCTATCTATCTATCTATCTATCTATCTATCTATCTATCTATCTATCTATCTATCTATCTATCTATCTACCTATCTATCTATCATCTATATATCTATCATCTATATATCTATCATCTATCTATCTATCTATCTTTATTGTAACTGTGTGCCTAATTTAGGATGCCGAGTTTTGCCCACAGTCACAAACTTATATTAAGGAGTTCGTCTGATACTGATAATGTGAGGATTTTAGAAAAGGAAGAAAACATACAACTTCAATATATAAATTTATTATGCATCTCTTATCAAAAGAGATGTAAGCAGTATATTAGATTATGTCATAGCTTATAAATCTCTAAATTCCGACAACTGGTATTATCAGTCTCTAATTTCTGACAACTTGTCAGAAATTTATTTCAATAATCCTACTTATTTAATATACTACAAATTTAAATAATTAAATTTGTCTGTTTCTGAATTTATGAAATAAACATATTCATACCATCTCAGAATTTCTTCGACAGATCTCTCTTTTGAGAATATGACATTCAAAACGTTCTCTCTGTAACGAACATTCTAAAGTCGAACTTATATATTATATTCTATCCAATGAAATTGACGCTAACAACAATTAACCAATGAAAAGCGTCGTTTTATTCTATCGCGTGAAATAACAACTGGAGGCTGACATTTTGGCAGAAACTGTGTTTCCTAAGGACAGAAAATACTTAAATTATGTCGAACATGGATAAAGTTAAATTAAAAGAGCGATTGACATCAATGGAACACTATAAAAGGTAATGAATCGTGATATCGGATAACCGATATGTTTTACAACGAACGTAATAATAGTGATCGAGTTTGTGTGTACATGCACAGCATGTCACGTCTGCTAATTTCGGAATATGTCCCAAATCAATGTTTATCGTAATATATCTATTACAACAGCATTTGCAGTTAGTTTAAGTTATGAGAGTAACAACCGTTTGTCAACAACTTTAAATATTCATCGATATTCGGTCATTCTAAAAAAAGTAACAACAACATCAACAACGAATAAAGCACAGGGGCTTGTGGTCACAATCAATACAATATATCTGTCTGTCTGTCTGCCTGCCTGCCTGCCTGCCTGCTGTCTGCATCCCTGCCTGCCTGTCTGTCTGTCTGGTCTGTCTGTCTGTCTGTCTGTCTGTCTGTCTGTCTGTCTGTCTGTCTGTCTGTCTGTCTAACTTTAAAATTACCTATTACATATTTTAGTTTTACAATATCCAAACTTGTTATGCCGAAATTAACATCTTATTTCATACCCCAGCCAAACCCGTTTTCGCTTCTTGGTGAAGGGGTTGGATATTTATTCACAATTTATAATTTATTAACATATGAATACCTATGATTTATATGTACACATATGAATATTTATAATTTATAAACTGACAAGACTACCTTTATTTATATGTATATGAATACTTATTATTTAATCACATTTGAATACTTATTATGTAATCACATATGTATATTTATTATGTAATAACATTTGAATACTTATTATTTATTCACATATGAATACTTATGATTTGTACACATGAATACTTATGATTTATTCACATATGAATACTTATGATTTATTCACATATGAATACGTATGATTTATGCACATGACTAGTCATGATTTATACAGCTATAAATAACTTGTCTAGACCAAACATTTTCATAAACAATAAATGAACCCGAATGGAATATGAAGCCCCACTTAATGCAGGTGCACTTTTTATTTAAAATTGAAACATACATGTATTAAGACATTTTCAATTCTTCTAGAACGCTTCCACTCCCTTTAAAAAGTGTTATATATACTAAAGGAAACAAACAAAACGCAACTCGGGAATTTCTGCAATATATTGTATGTTTAATACGCTACATTGAATGGAATGGTACGTGGCTTTATTAGACGTTTCCTTACGACAAATACTAAAACAATACATAACAACCCAAATGTTAGCCCGTTAAAGTTTCATTATTGATGGAATTTAGTCTGGTTCAAGCAGGTGAGCAAACTCAGGATGTAACATTTTGCAATCACTTTACATTGGATACAATATTGAAATGGTTAAAATGTTCAAAGCAGAACTTCAACATTTCTGAATTTCGTGTTACAAACTGTACCGTGTTTAACAAGTCTACAACAGCACAGTTTTGTTCTTTCTCTAACTAGCCGCAACTCCTTCTTTACAAAACGGCTTGGGATTTCTCTGGAATATATCATGGAATTTATTGTTCGTTATAGATATTTTAAAGTGGAAATTCCCGAGTTGTATTTCTGACTTCCTTTAGTGTATCTATTGATCTTCATCTACAGTATACATACGAAATAAATTAATTATTTCTATAATAATGTATAATATATATATAATAAAACAAGGTTTGTATATGTTTTAGATCGATACTGAAGGAGATGAATAATATTACATTACGCATTGTATTGATTTGAATGCTGTTTAACGTCTCGTCAACACATCATGTGCCATCATGATAGCGCCTCATATATAATAATAAATACTGAAAAGGGTGTCCCTTGGAAGCAACAAACACAAACAAGAGATACAATTAGAAGACTCGGTTTTATTAAGTCTGTTCATGAGAGATAATGCATACAACGCCTATCACGCCTCCTAGCACCGGCTTAAGCTATATTCTAATTTAAAGTCACATAGATTGGGCTTGATGATCCTTAAGGACCAGTAAATAATAACACTACTGATTTGTAGTCGGGGCAACTTTTTACGGCCGCCATACAGCACTAAACAAACGCTAGTGTGAATGTCAATAAATACTGTAAAGGGCGTCTCTTGGAAGCAACCAACTCAAAAAGGAGAAAAAAGAAGCAGCAATCATATTAAAAATACATGTCAAAAATTCGGATGTCTTTTCAGCAGTATATTATAAGTTAACGCATTCTGGTACAAAATGGAGGACTTGGTAATTCGTCGTGCAACTATTCAGGATAAGGCAAGTGTGCTCGGTATCCATAGCAACGTATATGACGGCCGTGATTATCTCCCTTCCTACTATGATCACTTCATGGAGTGTCCGCAGATGACATCTTACGTAGCTGTTGTAGGAGGGAATATTGTAAGGTTTTTAATATTTTGTATATCTTGTAATATTGTTGCTATTTTTGTTCATGAAGATACATAATAATGACAAAATGAACATAAATTTGGAGAATTCTATCTTATTCTATTCTTTTCTCCCGGGTAACTCCACGGGTCGTTGTAGGAAGGCATGTCAAAATATGTCGTAACAATCATACTGTTCTTGTTGTCTTGTATATGATTACGTAATATGCCTCGAAATATACATGTATGGCCATCATATTTTATATTAGACGTCAACACAAAATAGAATTACAAACACTGAAAGACGATCTATTCAAAAGTGCTTATAAACATGTATATGTATATATCAATGGGTTGCCGTTGCAGAAAAAATAAATATATATATACGTTTTGACCACAGTGTTTTAATATATAATAATGCTTTTCCGATCCTTTTTTTGATCATACTCTACTTGTATTGGATAAATACGAGAAACACGCTGTTCATTTTGACAATAAAATATACAAAGAGGTATATGTAAATAACAGCATGTTGCGAGCTCATAACCCGTGCATTTCCGTATATAACGAACGTTCACTTACTTTTATAGATTTTTACCATTAAACTCGTTGTTGGTAATTTGTTGACATGTCGCCACACTCAAATGTCCGTCATGACCAATTGTGGTGCCTCATCAAGTTCTGTAACAGTTAGACACTGTCTAATTTAAATCGAAGAGGCATTTCCCATTGTCGCTCGGCCTTAATCGGACCCTTTGCAAAGAAATATACGGAGATGTATTGATATGTAGTGAAACTTATTTTGTTTGTTTGACCGTATCGAATTGTTCTATAAAAAAGACCTAAAATTAAACAGCATTGACATCAATTGCTGTTTTAATGTCTGCACTGCGAGTGAAAATGGTTAATTTGGGAATTGAGAAGCTTAACACATTTCTCTATCAACCCTATAAATGCTTATGAGTGATATGAGTTACCATGTAATACACATTATGTTTTAGGTTGGCTTCTCTGCAGCATTCATCATTGATGACGGGACGACTGTTGTTACGCGAGCCGGTAGAGTCAGTCCACAGCATGCTGGGACGGGAGTATACTCCAAGTTAAACCAACACATCTTTAAGGCATCCCGTGCTAACATCAATGCTTTCACAACCGCAGATGCCAATCAGTTCGTTTTCAAAGTGTCATTCCTAAACGCTCACACGCTTTTACTTTCTAAGGTACGATACAATTTTCAGCATGTGTTTGCAGGCTAAAAAGCATGTTTGCCAAACAGGTCAATTTATAGCATGTGTTTGCAGGTTACAAAGCATGTTTGCCAAACAGGTCGTTTTCAAAGAGTCATTTTTAAACGCTCACACTATTTTACTTTCTAAAGCATGTTTGCCAAGCAGGTCAATTTATAGCATGTGTTTGCAGGTTAAAAAGCATGTTTGCCAAGCAGGTCAATTTATAGCATGTGTTCGCAGGTTAAAAAGCATGTTTTCCAAGCAGGTCGTTTTCAAAGAGTCATTCCTTAACGCTCACACTCTTTTACATTCTAAGGTACGATACAAATTATAGCATTTGTTTGCAGGTTAAAAAGCATGTTTGCGAAGCAGGTCAATTTATAGCATGTGTGTGCAGGTTAAAAAGCATGTTTGCCAAGCAGGTCGTTTTCGAAGAGTCATTCCTAAAGTCTCACACGCTTTTACTTTCTAAGGCACGATACAATTTATATAAGGTGTATGTATGATAAAAAAATACATGCCAATCAGATAGTTTCTATAAAGACATTTAAAAAATAAATTCATTTAAAAACTTCTGTATTCCTATACATGCTTAAGTTCAAAATAACTGATATCATATTATGATACAATTCACAAAGATTACTTGTATCCAATTAGTCGAATAATTATTATTATTATTATTGTTATTAATATTATTATTATTATTATTATCATTATTATTCATCGAGAAGTGAGCAAACTTTATTCCAAGGCGGTAGCCCTATTGTCAACTCTCTTTTTGTGTTTGTGATGTTGTATTTGAACTTTTATTCATTTGTAAACTTGTATTCTTTTGTAATGTTGTTTTTTGTTTCTCTGTGTGTTTATGGTTGACTGTTGTCTTTAAATGCTACTTTCCCTGTCCTATCTTTTTATATTTTTTTTTATATTTTTACGAATGCGAATGAGTAAAAACTATGATATGCTTATAGGAGTTTTATCATTTCGAGATCGTGTACGCCTTGTAATCAAAGTTTATGCAGAAAAAGGGGAATTTATACCGACGTCATTGGTTCAGTATGGTTCAGTATGGTAAAGTTGCTATTTTAACTCATCATAACTTTTAAAAGACTTGACCGATTTTAATAAACTACGACTTATTTTTTAGGTGAACTTTCTGAGAAAAAAAACTGTTTTGGAAAACAAAATGACTAGGCAAAAATACTGTAAAATATAACATTCTTGACCGCTTTTCATCACATATGGCTCGTAATACTATATCCTGATACTTATCCTGATACTTTCAAGTAGTATTCAGCACGTTTCATATATTAAACTATCACTATCTCAAGCATCAAATTGCGAGTATTTTTACTATTATCTAATTTTAGCCAATGACGAGGTATCTTGTCAATGCTCACAATATAGCCATACCTAACGAGATACCGCCATCTGTACTTCTCAAGGAAATGTCAAATACTGATCTAGAAGATTACGTCATCTCTGAAATAGTCAAGGACTACTTGTTTCCAAATGGTCGAATTGTTGTTGACTGGGTTCCATTCAAACTTCTTCCATCAAATGTACCATTGATGCGGCCACCTCGAGATACGTCTGTCATGCTTACTGATGTTACCACACATGGCCTACAAGCAAGAGGACTCCTGTCCATATCTACGACATGTTCAAGCATAGAGCCTCCTTTTGCATGCAATCTTGAAATATACGGTACTGACATCACAACTATGAAAGACCACGTGTCGGCTCACATAAAATGTATTCGTGATAGAACTGATGGCATAACAAGCCTTCTAGTCTTTGTGGAGCCACATGTGGAAGTCGCTGCAGAGGAGGTTTTTGGTGAGCTTGGATTAGTGAAAAGTGAATGGAGAGAATACAATCCAGACAAAACATACTCAAGACAATATTTGTTGGAGAAAATTATATAAATTAAAAGGATGTCAATACCAATTTAAATTATTATTATTATTATCGTAGAAATGTATCCCCTGTTGGATCAAAATTATATGATAGAGCCTCCTTTTGCATGTACTCTTGAAATATACGGTACTGACATCGCAACTCTGAAAGACCACGTGTCGGCTTACATAAAATGTATTCGTGATAGAACTGATGGCATAACAAGCCTTCTAGTCTTTGTGGAGCCACATGTGGAAGTCGCTGCAGAGGAGGTTTTTGGTGAGCTTGGATTGGTGAAAAGTGAATGGAGAGAATACAATCCAGACAAAACATACTCAAGACAATATTTGTTTGAGAAAATTATATAAATTAAAAGGATGTCAATACCAATTTAAATTTGTATTATTATTATCGTAGAAAAGTACCCCCTGTTGGATCAAAATTATATGATAAAATATTAAAATATGTAGTTCATATTTTTGTATAGTAAAAGTAAACAGATGTTAAGACCTTTAGTTTGATTAGCTCAAACTAAATGGTATTGCTTTAAAATAAATCACCTGACGTCATTTTGTATTACTTCAAACAATGTCGGAGAACACTTTTTTGCAAAACATGTTTACTCTTAGTATGATCAAAACATATCCAACAGAGTATTTTATACTATTTTATGGCCAAACGTGTTTTTCTCTTTGTCAAATAAATAGTGAACACATTTTGCAGGTACGCAGCAAAATACATCACTTAAATGTCCGAGCCATTTGTAGCTTTTTGATAAATTCACTGTTTGGTTGGTTGACGGAAGGCTAGCTGAAATAAACGATAAATTCACTGCTATTGACGTGATCGCAATTTCATCAATTTGAAGTTACTTAGAGTTTACACTTTAAACATGTGTAAAGTGGTCAGATACCGGGATAGACAATGTGAAGGCGCACAGATTTTAGGCTTGTTTCAGATTTCCTAGAATAGACAATGTGAAGGCGCACAGATTTTAGTCTTGTTTCAGATATTCTAAAATAAATCAGAATTACCAGAATGTATACCCTGCTTTTCACCGTTAACGGTCAAACACATATTGTTGGAATGTGTAGACTTTGAGACTATGCGTGAAATGTACTACAATGTTACTACTATGACGCGTGAAATGTACTACAATGTTACTACTATGACCGTGTTATTTGATACTATAGATTTTAGTATTATTTTAGATTTCCTGAAGGAAGTCAGAATATATAAATCATTATAATATGTTCTTGTATGTATTTACTTCTTTATACACCCGTTTAGGGCATTTGTTGAGTTATATATATAGTTTATATATTACTACCATATCATCCTTATTTGTAAATAGTTTTATCTTTATGTATTTACATTAATTTTTAATTAATCCTTCATTTCTTCATCTTTCGTCAGTTTTTGCGTACAATATGACCTATTTATGTGTCGACGTGCCGTAAAACACCATTCATTCATTCATTCATTGAATAAATCCTTCATTTCTTCATCTTTCGTCAGTTTTTGCGCAGAATATGACCTATGTATGTGTCGACGTGCCGTAAAACACCATTCATTCATTCATTCTATTGCTTAGCTTTCTTAGTAGAAGTGTTATTCTTTGGTTTTCCCTAGTAATTATCGTTTGTTCTGTATGCGTGTTTTAGTTGACTGTGTTATGTGAATGCTAGATTTCATGATTGACTTTTATACCTACTATTATTATAGATATAAGTATAATAAATCTAAGTATAATAAATCTAAGCACAGATAAAACTAAGTATAATAGATCCAAGTATAGATAAATCTAAGTATAATAAATCTAAGTACAGATAAATCTAAGTATAATAAATCTAAGTACAGATAAAACTAAGTATAATACATCTAAGTATAGATAAATCTAAGTATAATAAATCTAAGTACAGATAAATCTAAGTATAATAAATCCAAGTACAGATAAAACTAAGTATAATAAATCTAAATATAGATAAATCTAAGTTTAATAAATCTAAGTACAGATAAAACTAAGTATAATAAATCTAAGTACAGAAAAATCTAAGTATAATAAATCTAAGTACAGATAAATCTAAGTATAATCAATCTAAGTATAGATAAATCTAAGTATAATAAATCTAAGTACAGATAAAGCTAAGTATAATAAATCTAATACAGATAAAACTAAGTATAATAAATCGAAGTACAGATAAATCTAAGTATAAAAAATCGATGTACAGATAAATCTAAGTATAGATAAATCTAAGAATAATAAATCGAAGTACAGATAAATCTAAGTATAATAAATCGAAGTACAGATAAATCTAAGTATAATAAATCTAAGTATAGATATTTGAAGCTTGTATAAATATCATTGAATAAATCCTTCATTTCTTCATCTTTCGTCAGTTTTTGCGCAGAATATGACCTATGTATGTGTCGACGTGCCGTAAAACACCATTCATTCATTCATTCGATTGCTTAGCTTTCTTAGTAGAAGTGTTATTCTTTGGTTTTCCCTAGTAATTATCGTTTGTTTTGTATGCGTGTTTTAGTTGACTGTGTTATGTGAATGCTAGATTTCATGATTGACTTTTATACCTACTATTATTATAGATATAAGTATAATAAATCTAAGTATAATAAATCTAAGCACAGATAAAACTAAGTATAATAAATCCAAGTATAGATAAATCTAAGTATAATAAATCTAAGTACAGATAAATCTAAGTATAATAAATCTAAGTACAGATAAAACTAAGTATAATACATCTAAGTATAGATAAATCTAAGTATAATAAATCTAAGTACAGATAAATCTAAGTATAATAAATCTAAGTACAGATAAAACTAAGTTTAATAAATCTAAGTACAGATAAAACTAAGTATAATAAATCTAAGTATAGATAAATCTAAGTATAATAAATCTAAGTACAGATAAATCTAAGTATAATAAATCTAAGTACAGATAAATCTAAGTATAATAAATCTAAGTATAGATAAATCTAAGTATAATAAATCTAAGTACAGATAAATCTAAGTATAATAAATCTAAGTACAGATAAAACTAAGTATAATAAATCGAAGTACAGATAAATCTAAGTATAATAAATCGAAGTACAGATAAATCTAAGTATAATAAATCTAAGTATAGATAAATCTAAGTATAATAAATCGAAGTACAGATAAATCTAAGTATAATATATTTAAGTATAGATAAATCTAAGTATAATAAATCGAAGTACAGATAAATCTAAGTGTAATAAATCGAAGTATAGACAAATCTAAGTACAATACATTTAAGTATAGATAAATCTAAGTATAATAAATCGAAGTACAGATAAATCTAAGTATAATAAATCTAAGTATAGACAAATCTAAGTACAATACATTTAAGTATAGATAGATCTAAGTATAATAAATCAAAGTATAGATAGATCTAAGTATAGATAAATCTAAGTATAGATATATCTAAGTATAGATAAATCTAAGTACAGATAAATCTACGTATATATACATCTAAGTATAGATAGATCTAAGTATAATAAATCTAAGTATAGATAAATATATGTATAATAAATAAAAGTATAGATAAATCTAAGTTTAATACATCTAAGTATAGATAGATCTAAGTATAGAAAAATCTAAGTATAGATAGATCTAAGTATCGACAGATATAAGTATAGATAAATCTAAGTATAGATAAATCTAAGTATAGATAATTATAAGTATAATAAATCTAAGTATAGATAATTCTAAGTATAATACATATAAGTATAATAAATCAAAGTATAGATAAATATATGTATAATAAATAAAAGTATAGACAAATCTAAGTTTAATACATCTAAGTATAGATAGATCTAAGTATAGATAAATCTAAGTATAGATATATCTAAGTATAGATAAATATTAGTGAAGATAAATCTACGTATAGATAAATCTAAGTATAGATAGATCTAAGTATAATATATCTAAGTATAGATAGATCTAAGTATAGATATATCTAAGTATAGATACATCTAAGTATAGATAAATCTACGTATAGATACATCTAAGTATAAATAAATCTAAGTACTAATGTATACAGTATACATTAGTATACTGAATCAAACAGCTGACGCACCAGTAGACAATATCTTTAATGTATGAACTTAGTATATGCCGACTGGTACCATTGGTGATTTTTAAATTTACAGTCGTTATTGACAAGATATTTGTCTCGTTTAGAATGAAATTTGTTTTGATTTATTGATTGTTATTATTGAGATATTAAAGGTATTGTCTAAAGGTGCGTAAGCTGTTTGGTTCAGTATATATGTTAGATTAACAGTATATCTAGATGCACATGGGAAACACAACACATATCTCCCCTGAAAGTTTCACACAATCAGACATACGATGTGTAACACAATCAGATGTCTCCTTCTTCACAAAGTTTTATGAAAATCGTTTTGTTGTTTAAATCCAACCACCTTAAAGCATCCGACACAACTGAGAAGTTCATTTGAATTAGTGAAGCTTGTATAAAGAAAGAAAGAAATCAATAGCTATTATTTCACTTGAAGAAAGCTAAAGATACTGGGTGAATGTAAGGTGAAATTTTTACAAAGAGATCATTCTCCAAGTTTTAAACTTCTCAGATGTTAGACTGTTTCGTTAAATCGTTCAGCCAAAAACTTAAAGATATCTTCATACAAAGTTGGCATTCCGATCTTGGTCGTACTTCGGACACAAACATCTACAAATATTTGAAAACTAGTTTTAAACAAAGTTTTTATATTAAAGCACTAACAGTTTTAAACTGTAAGAAGCTTATAGCATTTTTAACAAGAAATCACAGGTTACCAATAGAGGTCGGAATATGGAGGAATATCCCAACATCTGACAGAAAATGCACCCAATGTAATGATCTTGGGGATGAGTTTCATTTTGTTTTAGTATGCCCGTTATTTCTAAATGATAGAAAAAAGTATATTGACAAATATGTTTACTCTCGACCGAACATGCCGAAATTCATAGAATTGTTCACAAATGAAAATAAATGTAATATAAATAAACTGAGTGTATTCTGTAGTAAAATAACAGATTATTTTAAAGGGATAAACTGATAATTTCTGGTATATGTATTTAAATAATAAAAAATGACTGTGAGTGTAAGCATATGTACCAATACAACCTTTTTATATGTGATAAAAATATATTTTTAATATTTGATAATTATATAGTATACCGATAATAGAACACAGTCTTTAGTGCATTTCGTTAAGTTTCGGTCCTATTTCAACTAAAGACTGCGCTCAATGTCTTGTCTTGTTGTATTACTGAGCGTCGTAGACACAGCTTTCAATCTTCGGAAAGGTGTTTCAGGCGATTTTTTCAATATCTACAAGTATGAGAACTAGTTATATCTGTTGTTGCTGTTGTTTATTCAACTACTATTAAATTGTTGTCTTTACATAACATGTAATTACTATTGTATTATTACATATATAATGTTGCATCATTTGCCAATTGGAAATACTCTGTAACAGTTATATATAGCTGATTGTCTGTATATAAATATCTTAGTACATAAAAACATATTTAATAAAACTGTTAAAATATCCGTAAAATAAGTATCTGAACTGTTAAAAATTGAATAAATGTAAAAGTTAATATAGTTAAAAGTGAATGTAAGTTTCTGGACTCATATACTATTTTTATCAACTATCATTAATACTATGTAAATAGTCGTTTCCTTTTAGTTCCGTCATTGTGTTATGTATTTATACATGTATGTTATTGCTGTAATTTGCTTTATCTGTTCACATATTTGTAAAATTAAGCAGTTTGAAATAAAGTTTTGGAATTGGTGCTGTCATCTGTTGAGCTAATGACCAGCATATAGGCTTCCTACGAAGAAGAATTAGTTTTGCCAAACGTTTTTTAATGAACGAATAACATCAATGTTAAATTACACTACATAACCGTTAATCAAAAATCTATCCAGGTATCCAGGTAAAATAATGTATATGTGTTGATTGAAAGTATAGGTTTATTGACAGATAATTAAGATACCCGTCGATGAATATGTGTCAATGAATTATGATTTGGTAACTCTTAATTCTACGCTCCAGTTTTGAGGTTTGGCTTGGCTGGTTAAAGCTGTTTATATTTGTGTACAGATAAGTAGGTATAAAGGTTGAACAGGAAATGCAGCATTCAAGGACCACAGTGTACATACAGAGTTTGGAATTTTAAAATATGTAAGTTATATAATTGTACAACTCGTAGTCAGTAGGTTTAGAAACGGTGTACATACGTTGTAAAGTTTGGCTCTTGTTGAAGGGCAAGCTGCTTTATGTCCACTGCACGTCAACATCTATGTACTTATCAAAACCTGCCGAACAAACAGTATCAATTATACATCATGTCATTTATAAACTGTCATAACCGTTACTCTGAACTACTCTTGTAATTACTATAGTGTTTTTTTTTCATACAATAACAAATACTATTAATACGAATTAAAACATTTATTGTAATAAATAACACAAATTGCATGAGTAAATACACATTTTTAAATTTCGTATCATTTCAATGGCGTTGGATTGGCAGAGCGGTGTTCAGTTTGTGCTTTCTGTTCAGTAGACTTGGCTCGAACATTGATAGCAACCTATTTGAATGTATGCTTTTGTATTTTCCACCACTGGACGTGAATGCGTTTTTTTCCAATGACATGAACATTGTCAAAAGTGATTAATAGTGTTTCTTTTGTTAATAAGGCTTCAAGCGGAATTTCTTTGCTCGAACACAATAATTAAATATTCGGACGCAGGATAAGTCAATCAAAATGCACTGATTCTTTAGGTAAAATCTGTTCAAAGGTCGATTAATATACCAACAGCATGATGTGACATTTATGCAACACAGTACGTATGGAGGAGTAAAGAAAGCTACATTGGTGGGTGATTTAAACTCCATTGGAAGTCAGTTATCAAGATGTGTTAACTGACATTCTAACGCATTTGACAAAATCATGCAATCCGATTAATTGACGTTCAACAATTTGCGACTATTAAATAGTAAATAACATGTCGCAAATCCATTCACGTGACGTTAAACCGTCAAAGACGTGACGTCGTTTAGCTGTATTTTTGAAAGCGTTTGTAAGAAAATCTGTCAAAAAAAAAAATACGTTAGGAATAAGTTAACCAGTATTGAAATGTTGTATTTTGCGACAGTATATCAGTCGTTTAACGGTAGCAAATCATGGTTAACCGCTTTGCGAAAGCCTCGCCAATAAACAAAATGTGCGACCATTAAACGACCAATATACCGTCGTGACATTCAAAATTGAAATACAGTTATAATAGCCCTATAATAACAATGACTTAAATCTCGACCTTGTGCGTGAAAATAACGAACGATGCTTTTTGGTATGTAAACGCATAAATGTCCTTGCCCCGTGTACGCGAACAAACTTAAGTTACATTTCAAGCTTGAGCTCAAAACTGAAATATTTATTTGAGTTATAACTTTTTTAAATACTATTTGTCAAAGGGAAAATTTCAGAACAGTTGTACGTTTTGCTTATCTCTATTTGTGTAAAGTTTCACATAATTCCAAGTATATGTAACATGATTTAAAAAAATAGTTTTAAGACTGAGAATGAAATATGACTTGAGTTTTTTGGTGAACTTGAAGCCTGATTACACCCACCTTTGTTAATGAACAAACTTTTCAATAAATGAAAAAGTCAATACAAGTTGAATGACTTCACGTAATACCTTCTAAAATCAGGTGTGTTATGGATAGTATATAGTATTTGTTGTTTTGTGGATCTGGTGAAAATCACATTATATGGTATAATAAAATACTACACGCAATCAATGTTTTAACGTTTGAATAACTGAAACAGAATAAATAAATTGATCGATAGAACATCCTCGTACTAAGAAGAGCATCACACTTTGGGACATGTAATGCATTCCAGCATGTGTTTAACATCTAACGATACACGTAATACAGTAAGTTACAATACGATATTAACTTCCGAATTGTCCTCAAACAACCGCCAGATAAGCATCTAGAAATTTGTCTGGCGTACAAAACATAACAGGCCCACATCTTAAGAAACTTTGTTTTGGCAAGCCTTCATAAACAAACTCTTTTTAGAATATCAATATAATCGTAATCTTTAAGCTCGTTAACATGCTTACTATTACCTATTGATGTATGAATCGTGATCTTAAATGTTATCAAAACTCACTGCCACGAAATGGTCAATATATATTGAATTTAATATCCACCATGCCTACTAAACAATTGTTATTTCTCAGTTTACTAATAATACTTCTGTCTGTCATTCCCGAAGTAATGATGTATAACTAAGTACGAGCAAGCACTGTTGTGAGAAAGGCATACAATACGAGGTGGAGCGTACGATATCAACTGAAGTAGCATTGTTAGCTCTAGGCAATCTCGATAAAAATAATTCAGGAACATATACTGAACAGTTTAATGAGCTATGCAAACTATTCGACACATTTTAAATAAGTATCTAAGTGTTAAAATAGTATGAAAAAGGACATTTGGATATCGCCGAACACGATAAATAAAAAGATATTGCTGTCTCTGTTTAATAATTTAAACTGTTCAAAACTTGACAAATTTTCGTTAGTAAAATTATACTTTGTTTATAATTACATTGTTGGTTTAACGAAAGAAAAGTAAATTTTACTAAGAAAGAGTTAATCAGCGATTAAACGATTTAATAAACTGGTAACAAACAGATATGTGCTGATAAAAAAGGAATGGCCTATAGAAACAAACTGATCACAAAGTCATTAACCAATTGGCAACGTAGCCACCCGTGTAGGATGCCATCTACCAAATCCCATAAAATACCTTTGTGTGTGTATACATTCGAATAGAAAAAATCCTATAAACAAATCTAGGTTTCAAGTGGTTCCATGCGATGCGTCGTATAAGGTTAAAACTTGAACGATAGTGGGGTCTTTCTTCGATCCCTCAAGAAATTCTTCGAATGATAGTTTATCGTCATGGTTCTGAAAGAAATATAATATCATATATAAAGCGTTATCGGAACATTCGCATGCGTCTTTGTTGTTTATAATGTTATATTATGATATTTCTTAATTTATCGTCGTATTCTGAATTGAATTTGATTTCGTATGTGTTAGCTCTATTGGCTGAAAGCCGTAGAGTATCCACTTCGTAGAGTATATGTTACTTATTTCTATGTCCCATATTCCAACGTTCACGTAATTCTGAAGATCTGAAAATAAGTTGTTAGTTGAAGCTTATTTTACATCAATTATAAGAAAAAGTAGATATAAAAATCGAACAGGAAAAGTAGCACTCTAGGACGACAGTCAACCACAAACACACAAAGAAACACAAAACAACTATAAAGATGAAACAATGCGAGATAAGACATCACAAACACAAAAGAGTTGGCAATTGGGCTACCGCCTTGGAACGGTCATTGGAAAAAAGGCCGCTGGGGTTTAAACCAGGTTCTAGGGTACACCAAACCTCATTCTTACCCTGTTGTCATCCCAATAAACGGGACAGTGTAAATAAAGATATCCCTGCCAGGTTATAAAAAAAGTCTAGAAAGTCGTCACAAAGTTAGTACTCAATGGCCGGGCAGAAGCGAGAGCAACAATTGAACAAACCGGTAAGGGTACGACAAGACACTATTAAAGATAAACATCAAACGCTACCGTCTTATAAATATTTAGGTAGACTTCATCATAAGGTCCACAAACTGTCCGGTCATCGCACAATCAAAGAGGAAACCATAGCCGCCTGTGGCAAACTGTAAATGGGTCAGTCAGTAAACATGCAATGCGTTGAAAAATGATAGGGTCATGACCTCTTTTGATAAACTTTTGTAAATCACATCACCACAGAAGTCAGGTGTGATAGTCCTTGTTGCAGAAGAGTGTTTAAATTACTTTTATATTTTAAAAGAAGATCAGGATTACGATAATACCATTTTGCAAATGTTTTTCAATGTTTATGGTAACGATAACTCGCTGCTGGAGTAGCTTTTTGGATATACACATATTACGAATATTAAAGTCCTCAACATGACTACAAGCTCTAGAGAAACGAATAAGTTTAGAAACATGGACCCCATAAGAAGTAGCTCGTGGAACATCCCTACCTAAATGGGGATAATTAACAATATCAAAATTAAAATCATCTCACTTGTCATAAATTTTACTAATTATTTCGCCATTTTCAATAGAGAGATGTAAATCAAGAAAATGTATCAGAAATGTTAGCTTTGCTGAGTTCCTTAGGATGGATATTATTAACCATAGTAAAAAGATAGGGTTGTCAATGTTGAATATGTCATCCAAATATCGAGAGGTATCATTAAAGTTTTTAATTACATCTGCCTCAGTCTCTTCTATAGCATTACAAGAACATATCTGCTACAAGAGGTGTACAGTTCGTACCCATAGGGATACCGACAATTTATCAATAGACGGTAGTTCCATACCTGACGAAAATATTATATAATAGGAAAATAAGTGCTTCACAAACTTCTTGGCAAGTACACATAGTGTAATTGTCTAAACTGCCGTTAGTAATAAACGCTTTAATATTGTTACAGGCAAAACATGTTGTATTTTCCCTAGCGAAAGCTTTTTAGATAAGAGGTATCAGCTTGTCTTTGATAAGGAGATGTGGTAAGGTTGTATATAGTGTAGATATTATAAGTACTTCTGAATTGTTAATAGACCTCTAAGCTTATTTTATTCACTATCGAAGAATTCCTGGGTAGAACCAGTAATAAACAAAAACAGACAAAGTGAATTGATCAGGTATGGACATAGCGGGAATCGAACCCACGAGCCTTCGATTCTGGGTCCGATGCTCTACAAATAAACCAGATCGTTCCATTGAATCGTTGTTTCAGTAGATCTCGGTTGATCGACACTGAACAGTATCGATGTATTGCAATTATTTCCCTTGATTGTCTAACGATGTATTTATTAGGCAGTTATTTCCCTTGATATTCTATCGATGTACTTATTAAGGAGTTATTTCGCTTGATTTTCTATCGATGTATTTATTAAGGAGTTATTTCTCTTGATTGTTTACAAAAAATAAATTAATAGTGAATTTCAGATTGTAAATGCGATAACTAGTGTAAGCATTGCACAAATAGAATAAAACGTTTTGTAAACATTTGGTTTGAATACAATAACACATGTACTATTATGTTAACGTATATAATGCTTACGGTTATAAATTTGCCTGGTAAGTGTTGTAGATGTACATTAAGCAGATTTAATAATACGATTTGCTTTTATTATATAATATTAATTCGGAAGTTAAACAATAAATATTATTAAGTGTCACGGGTAAGATTATGAAGAAATGCGATACTAATCAGTCATTTATTTTCTTAAGCTAATACAATATCAGTGTAAACGTCTTTTGTCTTGTTTTTAGACAATAAGAGTGTCAATTTTCGACTTGTTTTGATGCAAAACAAATGTACCCGAAATTTATGGCAATATATACCCGTTTCCGCAGCTTAAAACGAAAATAATTCAATGAAAATTGAGAAAATTAATTCAACCATAAATAAATAATAAAAACGATTACTCGAAGGATTCGATACTAAATTATTTGCCTATGTCCATAGCTGTTAATCTTGTTTCTCATGCAATATTGTGCATTTATCATGTCTAAACCATAAGTTACAACTGACATGTATTACCAAAGCGATACATTACCTTGTCCATGACATCAAATATTTTGTTGACTCTTTTATCTGGAGTGTTTTCTTCTTCTGGTAGCTTAACCATGTTTCCCTGAAATAATCGGTATTTGTAAATTCCACTCAAACAAGAGATGACGACAATGTTTGCTGACACTATGTTTATTAAATAGCACAATTGTTTATTTTAACTAAGTAAATCAATGCATAGAGTTAATATTTAAATTATAAATCAGGACAATCTTAAGGTCTGTTTTACACATGTGCACTCATCAAAGCAATTCAAATGTCTGAAAAGATGTCATCTCCACTCTTCAATAAGCTCATTTAATATACAAATGGGGGTAGGGATGGGGTCGGGTGATAGGTGTTTCATATTTTGTAGTTAAAACTTTGAACAATCATTTAAATTAGTAAACATAAACTTCTCTTAAGTTAAATAATCACAACCATTAATATATTCTAGTATGCTTATTATGCGCTATATGGGAATTAAATGAGTAACATTTAAATAATTTAGAGTTTAGCTAGAGTATTTTCCCTTTCCGAATATCCGTTATTATGAAAATAAGCATATACTTATACTGCTTATAAAACATCTATAGGGGTACACCGTTGTTAAAACATTATGGAAAAATGATAACGTTCAAATTCCTAGAGCCAACTTCTATCTAAACCATGCTCAATATCGTACTTACAACCATTTTGTATATGGAATCGACGATGTCACAAAGCTCATCCCTCGTTATGAAACCGTCGCCAGCGAGATCATTCAATCGAAATGCAGCTGCGAGATACATTGACACATTAAGCAAATGAGAAACTTAATTGGAAAATCTTTCACCACCTGTTCCAGCACTAATTGGAAATAAGCGCATCTATCTGATATGCCGGAGTTTGCCGTACTATATGCAGATTATATAATGATATACGTTAACTGTATCAGTTGTATTGCATGTGGGGATATTAAATAGTTCACAAGTGTATTATAACCATAAAGAAAAAGTAAAATGAATATGAAATATTGCAGACCCGGTATGATTGAGAGATTCATGAACTGTAGTGATTTTAAATGCTAGCTACCATTCACCCGGGTGGAGCAGAACTCAATATTTAAAATGTCAATAGTACGAGATTTTGAGCCATCCCGAAGATGTTATGCATATGACAGTGAACATGGAACCTTCAATGTGGTATTTTAAAGTTAATCCGTTTTGAAACCGGATTCGTGTTGGGACGGTGGCGTTTGATGTTTATCCATGTTCTTTCTTGTCATGCCCTTAATGGTGTGTTCCCTTACTGCTCTGGCTTCTGCCAAGTCATTGAGTACCTTCATTGTGGCTTTCTAGGCTATTGTTTTTTTTGTATTATATTTACACGAGCATATTTGTGTTTTACTTATATTGCCTATTGATGCTGCCTTGTTGGTTAGAGTTTAGATCATGGCGGGGATTTCTTTATTTACACTGTCCTGTTTTTATGGGATGACAGAAGGGTAAGTGGTAGGTTTGGTGCACCCTAGAACCGGTTTAAACCCCCAGTGGCCTACTTTGCCACTGACCGTTCCAAGGCGGTGGCCATATTGTCAACCCTTTTGTGTTTGTGATGTCGTTTGCATTTTTTATTACTTTTGCCTTTTCGTTTGTCTGTTTGCGTGTTTGTTTTTGTGTTTTGTGGTTGACTGTCGTCCTTGAATGCTGCTTTCCCTGTCCGATATTTTCACCCTTCTTTAACCTAATGGCAACGCAAACGTGTTTTTATAAACATGTATTAAATCTTCAATACAAATGCTCCACAAGTTCATATTATGCATTTATCTTCACATATATTTAAATTGAAATTTTGAATTTTGCGACGGTATATCAGTCGTTTAATTGTTGCAGAGATTGTTTAATGGCGACGCGTTAACATGATTTTTCACCGTTAAACGACTGATATATTGTCGTTACGTTTTTGGCGGTTATAAACTATTTAATAGTTTTAAACGCCAACCTTCGGATAGTAGCATTTTTGTCAAGTGCGTTAGAAAACGTGTTAAGGAATTCTGTCAGGCTGCCCTTCGTATATGTATATAGCATTTCATCGAGAAGATCGATGTGAATACATCTTACAAATCACGAAAGTAAACATCACAATAGGGCTCACTTTTAAATTGTAAAACCTTTTGCTGCCACAGTCGAAAACATTGAATTTACGACAAGTGTAGGCCCAGATCAACATGCTCACTATGAGCAGGATGGTCAGGGTTTACACTTTTTTCACTCTGTAAGAATGTGTTTCGTAACATGTAATTTTCAACGTTTGATTGTGAAAGAATTAGATGAAAATTACTTTCCCTTGATATAAAGTAATCATAGGTGGCGTTGCAGTTAGTGCACGTGCAACGCACAAATGAATGTTTTAGGCATTCAGTCAAAGGTATGGCCGACTATAGACGTAAGAATTGATTATGGCGGAAGGCGATTCGCGCGATACTGTTAACGTTTCGATATTGAACGGTACAATTCAGGAATTAATTGGCGAGTTTAGAGGACAGAAGGAAGAGATTGCGTCTCTGCGAAGAGAAGTACACGGTTCTTCGCAGAACGTCGTTTCAGAGGTGAAGAAGTTGAAATTGGAAAAAGAACTCACGTGGAAGTGGGAAGGTAACACAATTCAACACAATTTTAACACCGAAATCAGCGATCATTTAAAGCAAGCTAGTTGGACTTTAGCAAATAATAAATCGGACTATGTTCAAAAACTCTTAAATGACTGTGGAGAAAAACTGAAAAGGCGCAATAAACTGATCCGTATTGCTGATACTTCGGAAGGCGGTTGGGAGACGGTTAGACAGTACGAAAATAATCCCGTAGCCAGCGAATAACGCATTTCGAAAGCCGAATCGAAGTCGGTCCGACAGAAAAAAGATAAACAGAACAAGAGTCAAACTAGCCGAGGTGCTAAAACAGACAACACCGGTTTTGTGTATTTTCCTAACTCTATGCCTACACCGGCTTGGGGTGCCCCAGCGACAGCAGGACGTCCCATTCCAGTTTACGGGTCAACAAGAGTCCCAAGAGGGCCTGTGGACGCTCTACTTGCTAACATGGCTCTTATAACATCAATGAAGCGAGCGACTACCATTTACGTTTTTTTGACAGTCCGAGCTTTCATTGATATTAACAATCTGATAAAGTTTGGTAAAGATCGGATGAACAATGAAGCCCCTATCGTCTTATTAAACGAGGCAAAATATAGCATGTTTAACTAAACAAGGGCCATAACTCCGCTGTTACTGGTCCGATATGTTCAGATATGAATGTTTTTCGAACTTGTCCCAGCTTTCATTGATATTAACAATCTGATAAAGTTTGGTAACGATCGGATGAACAATGAAGCCCCTATCGTCTTAACGAGGCAAATTATAGCATTTCTAATTAAATCAAGTGCCATAACTTCGCTGTTACTGGTCCGATATGGCTGGTTTTCGAAATTTTTCGAGCTTTCAAAGACATTAACAATCTGATAAAGTTTGGTAAAGATCAGATGAACAAAGAAGCCCCTATTGTCTTAACGAGGCAAAATATAGCATTTTTAACTAAATTAAGGGCCATAACTCCGCTGTTACTAATCCGATATGGCTAGTTTTCGAACATTTTGAGCTTTCATTGATATTAACAATGTGGTAAAGTTTGGTAAAGATAGGATGAAAAATGAAGGCCGTATCGTCTTATCGAGGCAAAATATAGCATTTTTAACTAAATCAAGGGCCATAATTCCGCTGTTACTCGTCCGATATGGATGGTTTTCAAACTTCAAGGAGCTTTTAATAACATCAACAATCTGATAAAGCTCGGTAAAGATCGGATGAACATTGAAGCCCCTATCGTCTTAGCGAGGTCAAATATAGCATTTTTAACTAAATCAAGGGCCATTACTCCGCTGTTACTAATCCGATATGGCTGGTTTTCGAACTTGTCCGAGCTTTCATTGATATTAACAATGTGGTAAAGATTGGTAAAGATAGGATCAAAAATTAAGGCCCTATCGTCTTAACGAGGCAAAATATAGCAATATAGCATTTTTAACTAAATCAAGGGCCATAACTCTGCTGTTACTGGTCCGATCTAGCTGGTTTTCGTACTTATCCGAGCTTTCATTGATATTAACAACCTGTTAAAGTTTGGTAAGGATCGGATGAAAATTGAAGGCCCTATCGTCTTAACGAGACAAAAGTTAACGACGGACGGACGGACGAACGACGGACGACGGACGGACGGACGACGGACAACTCGGCATCCCATATTAAAAAATGAAACAACCGGGGTTTCGTGGCTTTCGATGAGAGACCACAACCATGCAGCACAAGATTGGACCATGTTTTGGGTGCGGGGAATACAGTCATAGCAGAAGAAACTGTCCCTACGATCGTGTCAAACAAGATCAACCGAGGTCAAGATCTGGACGCAGTGATAATTTCAAAGATGAGTATTGTTTACCTTTATCAAACAATAACATCGCCAGTGATCATAGCTTCACAAATGATTATTACGAATTTGAACAAGGACAAAAATAAATTCTTGTTAAAGGAAGATTAAAACAAAATATTGAATATTGGAAAAGTATTGATACAAAGGAATACATTTTAGATACTATTGTAAATGAATATAGAATCCCACTTTATTCAGAACCAGAAAGTAGATATTTCCAAAGCAATAAATCAGCTTTGGGAGAACATGCGTTTGTTTCGGAGTCGATAAATGACTTATTAAACAGAGGGTTAATTAAATTGTGTAATGAAGCCCCGTACATAGTTAATCGTTTAGTTGTTTCTATCCAAAACAATGGTAAAAAAACCGCCTTATTTCAGATTTAAGGTCTGTCAACAAACATGTGTGGAAGCAACGTTTAAATACGAAGATATCAGACTGGGGTTAATGTATTTAGAAAGAGGGTACTTTATGTTCAAAAAACAAGTATGATAATGGACCTTTGGAAACGGCCGAGCACGGCACATACGAAATATTGCAGTCTCGGTTTGATTGAGACTGTTCATGAGCGGTAGTGAAATGTGCTGGCTTCGATTTGAAATCGGTTTATCATTTATAGATATTTATCCGCCGCATATCAAATATTTAGGGTTTGGTTGGAGAAATTAAAACGGAGAAACTAAATATTATAATTTTTTAGTACGCCCTGTGCGCCATATATTTTTAGTAAGCTCACCCGACCATCGATAGCGAAATGGAGGGGTGAAGGCATTAGGGCTATCAAGTACTGTTAGATGACGGATTTGGGTGTGATAAGACCTTAGACAACACACAAATTATAGCTCACACAGTTAAATCAGATTTATTGGAATCTGGCTTTGTTCCAAATCCTGAGAAAGCTATATGGGAGCCAGTCAATATATTACAATGGCTTGGCGCAAGATAGTTTGAATGGTATAGTTTATATTCCAGAAAACAGGATAGAAAAGTTGTTTAAGAGTATTAAAGATGTTCGGACGCATATAAAATTGACTGCACGTGTGCACGTGCAAAAAGTTGCTGTTGTTATTGGACAGATTATTTCAATGAACATAGCAATTGGAAATGTTCCAAATTATGACTAGATACATCAGTATGGATGTACTGAACGCTAATACGTGGAACTCTTATATCAAACTTTCAGCAGATAGTATAGCTCAGTTACAGTTTTGGAAAGAAAATTTGATATCTGTTTAATGGTAGAAAACTAGATTGTTTTAATACCTGTTCTAAGATCTTCTATACAAATGCTAGTGGGGAGGGTTATGGAGGTTATGAGAAAAATACGATTAATGGCGTAGTACATGGTACATGGTCAGAAAATGAGAGTCAAATCTTCCACATGGAGAGAGCTTGTGATTGTATACAGAGTGTTGTTAGCTTTAACAGATATACTTAAAAATCAGAGAGTTAAATGGTTTACAGATAATATAGGAGTATGTAGTATTGTGCAAAATGGATTAATGAAACCAGAATTGCAAGATTTTGCAATGGAAATATTTAAACTGTGTATGTCTAATTCAATAACGATTGAAATAGAATGGTTACCACGGGAACTAATGGTAGAGCTATATGTCTCGGATTATTGAGACAGACGATTGAGGTATTTCTGTTGAAATCTTACAGTTTATTCAGGAGAGATGGGGGAAGTTAGAAGTTGATTGGTTTGCTTCAACACATAATGCAAAACTGCCAGTATTTTATTCAAGGTTTTGGAACGAACATTGTTCTGGGGTTGATGCTTTCACTTTCAATTGGGAGAATACATCTGGATTGTTTGTACCACCGATTAAGTTGGTTTCTAGGGTAATTAAACAAATGAGACAAAAGAAAGCACATGGTGTTTTGATAGTTTCTTATTAGAAGTCAGCAAATATTTGGCCTTTATTGTGTCCAAAACAAGGCAATTTTATTCCGAATGTGATCGATTGGATTGATCTTCCCACCAGAGAAACTGATTATCTTCCTTGTAAAAATGGAAAAGGTATATTCGGAACGCAACATTTACTGTTAGGATGCTAGCGTTCAAATTAGATGTTTCATTATGAAAGGGAGATGAGTCATGATTTAACTGGAAATGGTACTGGTCAGGTAGACAAGAGTTGTATACCTTAAACGGAATCTTGTAACTGCTTAATTGAGTAATTGTAGCAGATAATTGATTAACAGGAAAATGAAGTCAAATATTAATGCATATTAAAATGTATTTATAAAAGGTAGAAATAACATTGTCGTTGACAAAGGGTGTGTATACGCATATAAGATATATACACATGAGTAAGCATACTTTCTCCCTGTTACACAGTTTGGTTTATTTGAAGTTATTGTTGCTGTTTTTAATGATTCGGGCGTTCAAAACTAAAAATGTTTATTTTGTTTCTATTTTGTTTCTCTTTGCTAGTCTTTATAAATTATGAATATTTATGATAGTAGAGAATACAGATTAAGTATTAAACGAATAACATAATGTTTTATTTCCAAAATAGAATATATGGTTAATAAAGTTTTTTTTTTTGTACATTTATTTTTTCAGGTTTTCGCTGAAGAAATTGAAGAGTTACCGGAAAGTCTGGCGGACAAAGTGACCCTGCTCCCAGAATTACTGAAGGACTCTAGGGCTACAAGTACAGTGAAACATTATTATCGCGGATTTAATCGATATAAACAATGGGCCTTAGGTAATGGAATTGGGGGTAGGGACATTTTGACTGCTACGGCATTTCATGTTGCTATTTACTTAGCATCAATGGTACAAAATGCTAATACACCAAGTCCAATAAATGATTTTATTGTATACTTTCATATTGTCCCGTTTAGTTTGCATTGAGCTAAGCGTGCAATATTCTACGATATTGCACGCATTGATATTGCACGGGAACTTTTGCTCGTGCTTGCTAAGAGCCGCGAAATAGAAATAAGGAACTACTTTCAAATAAAAATAACGGAATCCTTTCTATAGTGCCAACAAAAAAATACGAGTTTTTTTCCAACCTTTTATGGCAAAAATTGATAAAATAATTCAAATGGTCACTCACCCACTGTTTTTAACGTTATCGAATGGTAAACAAACTTCAGAAAATCGCTTGTTGTTTTTAATGACGTCATCCGACGTCGACGTCATTTTCGCGCAAAATAATCATCCACACAAAATGAAACTGAATGGCAAGATAGGAATTCCACCAAAAGCTATAAAAAAAACACAAATGCAATGAAAAGTAATAGTCATACAATTAACATTGATCAAAAACAATATGAAAGTATACAATAAAAAGGTTATTGAATTTGTATGGCTAAATATTACTTGGAACTCGTTGTTTTGGCGCAGGACGACTCGCAAGCTCGTCGTCCTTTGCCAAAACAACCCATACAAATGCAATCACCTATATTACAGTATAAAATGGGTACATGAATTATATAATATGAATTCGCCAACAAATTCCAAGTTAGTGAACAAACATTTTAGAAGCTAGTAAAAGGAAGTTAGCAAGACCTGTGAATAAAAAAGAACCAGTAACTGTCGTAATGTTAGAAATATATACTTTAATCATTATATATGGTAGGAACTGTTAAAAATCAGAGAACTATATGTGCATGTTTAATAGATCATGCTGATTTCCTTAGAAGTGACGAGTTGCTGAAAATTAAATGTTGTGATATTACACATATGAGCATTTATTTTTTATCGAGCCGCATGTTCAGGATATTTCACGCTTTTGTATGCATTCTCTCAGGTCAGAAGGGGCAACAGCAGCTGCAGATAACGGTATTTCAGCAAGATAGCATCAAGTTCATGTATGTCGAGTTGTAATATGCCTGCAAGCCTTATATATGCCCAGCTCATTGCTGTTTTGATAAACTTGGCAATTAATGCCTTGGGATAAAAAAGTACAATTAAGAATACTCAGTACATATTATCTCATTTAAATAATGTAAATTAATGTGACAATATAACATACATATAAGAAAAAAAAAATTAAACGCTTCCATATAAGAATCGGTACCCAATGCATCGAGATAGATTACATTAAGTGATCACGGTTAGTTTACTGATGTTTACTCTAAAAGCTTTATCCGACATACAGGTGCTACTGCAGTTAAAGTAGCTATCCCGCCAACAACAGCCACATTTTACAACATATGTACATCGTTTCTAAACCTTCTGACTACGAGGTATATACATAACTTACATCGTTTGAGAATCAAAACTCTATAGATACAATATAAAAATCTTAGCCAGACAAATAAAACGAAAATGTTATTCAATCACGGGTATTATAAGAACCCATGAATAAACATATTCTTTTAAACGACACATATGCATTATTATATGATCTGAACACCTGGATAGAGTTTTGATAAACTGATTTTGTAGTGTAATTTTGTCGTAATTTGGCGGATTATTTTAAAATTTGTAAAACAAACACCTTAAAATCAACAGTTAAACCGTAAAATGCCTTTTCTTTTTCTTTCTGTTCATTTGCAATTGGTTGAAAATACTTTGTGATTTTAGTTCGTGGATTTATTCAATATGCGATTTGTAAACATGGTTATACCTTATCAAAAGTCACATTCTCTATATATTTCTGTTCGCTTAAAACTTTTGAAGTGATTTTATGAAAAGTGTACAACTTTAAGCCATAAACAAGAGACCCACTCGCCTTGTCTCAAAGTGCTCTCATGTTTTAAGAAGCAACAACAATTTATTTATATAAATCTGTAAAACTGTAACCCCGTAGTGGTCATATTTGACCCCATTGTCGCCCTTTGAACCAAACTAGGTAGAGGATCATAAGCTTATGGTACATGCAAACTATTAGTTAGCTTTTGATGTATCAGAGAAGCTGTTTAAATATGTTTTCCTATATAATTCTTGTTATAGTGTGACCCCCGGTACAGGACCAAACTTGATTCCAGGCTTGATTCAAGGGACACCATTTAAATTATTTGGTACAGTACAATAATCTTAGGCTACATGTAGCTTATTAGACCTCTAGCTTTTGTAGTTTCAGAGGAGAAGATGTTTATAGGCATTCCTACATAGCTTTATGTAAATATGTGACCCCGGGACCGGGCGAAATTTGAGCAAAATAAATTGGTAGAGATCGATACTCTTATGCTAAATGCATCGTATTAGACCTCCAGCTATTGTAGAGTCAGAAAAAGAATACTTTTATGGACTTTCCTATATAACTCTTTGTAAAAGTTTGACCCCAGAACCGGGCCATAGTTGGACACAGAGTCACGATTTGAACAAAATTGATAGAGAACCATAGGCTTATACAATATGCCAAATAGTAGACCTCTGGCTCTTGTTTTTTTAGAGAAGAGATTTTTTGGCGGATCCAGATATGCCCCCAGAGTCAACATTTTAACAAACTTGCTAGTGGACCATAATCTTATTCTTCATGCATAATATGAGACCTCTAGCTCTTACAGTTTTAGAGAAAATTATTTATTTTTAAAGATATCCTATATAACTCTATGCAAAATGTTTACACCCGGGGCTGGGCCATATTTGACCATGGGGTCAACCTTTTATAAATACTTGGTAGAGGACCCTAAAAGTATATTGCATGCAAAATATTGAACCTTTAGCTCTTCTAGTTTCAGCGAAAAAGATTTTTTAAAGAAACAAGAGTTTTGCTTAAAAGGGGGAGATAACTCTAATAACAGGAATCAGCTACCCTGTTAACACTGCTATCATGGATTTTTTGTTTCTCTGCAAGGTACTCAATGACATGGTACTAGTAAGAATTTGTCCATTGAGATGGTAACAAAAAGTGTATGGCTCACGGTCTAATAGACGTAAGAATTTATTTAAGGAAATTAAAAGGTTTAAGTGAATTTTAATAGTAGTTTAATTTTATATATTGAATTGGTTTATGTTTTGAAGTTTTGCATGGTTCATGTTAGTTGTTTATAATAGCACTGGATTCAGAATTAGAATTGAGAGTCACTGGACTCAGAAGTAGAATGTAGAGTCACTGGACTCAGAAATAGAATCGAAAGTCACTGGACTCATAAGTAGAATGGAGAATATCTGGACTCAGAAGTAGATATATATAAAATTGCGATTTGTGTGACTCGGGGTTAAGAAGTTTTATAAATCTAATGGAGAGTCGCTTGACTCATGATTACATGTGCCTGACTGGTAGTCACGTGACTTGGAGTCAGAAAATTGTAAAATGATTAATGTGAGGTGTATTTGATGTTATAAAAACAGTTGATATAACTTTGAGATTAGTAAGGTGTTCAGATAAATGATGTTATTGAGATGATGATTTGAATTTAGATTGTATGTGTTGTAAAAGTATTGTGAATTATAAGTAGAATTGAGTCACTGGATTCAGAAGTAGAATTGAGAGTCACTGGACTCAAAAATAGAATTAAAAGTCACTGGACTCAAAAGTAGAATTTAGAGACTGGACTCGGAAATATAATTTTGAGTCACTGGACTCAGAAGTAGATGTACGAGTACGAGTCGTGTGACTCGAGGTTAAGATGTTTGTTAATCTAATGGAGAGTCACTTGACTCAGGATTAGATGTGCCTGACTAGGAGTCAGGTGACTCGGGGTCAGAGAATTGTAAATTATTGTTTGTAAAATTATCATTGCGAGTCATTGGACTCGGGGCAAGTTGTAATGTATGTTATAATAACAGCTGATATAACATTGAGATTAGTAAGGTGTTCAGATAAATGATGTTATTGAGAAGATGTTTTGAATTTAGATTGTATGTGTTGTAAAAGTATTGTGAATTATATGGTACGTACAGTCGGTCAGTCCTGCGACTTACATAAAAAAATATAGATAGTTGTGTTTTATATTTTCTGTCATTCTTGTAGTGGAGGGTTAAGGGTATCATGCTACTTTAAGGTTGATATTAAAAAAGAAAAAAAAGCGTGACACGACAATCAATATTCTATTACCTACATATACATTATACATGAGCATAATGTATGTCGGAGATCACTCTGTCAGTATGTTTTTATTTAAAAAGTACAAAAATAATTCTAAAAGTATGTCAAACTATTGTCTGCTATCATTTTAGACATCTTTCCAATACTTACTGTCCATGCTGGGCAAATTGCCTGTAAGATACATTTATTAAAAACTTTATAGTAGAAAAATAGCAAAGTGGTATCCTCTTTTTTGTATACATAAACAAATATAGGATGCCTGTATATAAAGGCTGATTCTAATTAGTGTTTTCATTATGTATGCTGTTAGAAACCCGACTGGGCATCGATTTACCGTACTAAAAAAGAATCATTCCTATAGTATTAGCAATTAAATGCGTTATATTAGTTATTATCAGTTTGCAATGAATATTATATAATACAATGAGAATGATGTATACTGTCAAGCACCTCCTATCTATCAGCGCTGATTTACTTGATATAAATGCTAGATGAAACACGAAGAATGTTTATAAAACTCTGTCGAACTCGTGTATTGAGGTATTAATAGCGTAAATGTGTGTCCATGCCCCTTCCATAGTAAAGTAAGAATGTTGACTACCTGTTAAAAAGTCAAACCCGATTAGAATTCTGGGAAACTTACTTTATCATGTAAATAAACATGTCTGATTAAACATCAACATAGAAATAGTGGGTTTGATACCTTCTAAGAAACATTTCTTCAGCTGCATACTAACACCGGGTCAATTTCGTACCCTGTCTATTTTCACCTTTGAAACTTATATAAAAATCTGTCTAAAACATGATGAACTCCTTTTCCAAATATCAGCAACATGTCCAGAATACAGTTACAGCCAAAAAAAAAACACCAGGATATTGCATTAAAAAAGATTTTAAAGAAACAAAAGATCAGCACTCTTTAATAAAGAAATACATACGACTGCACCAGGCGAGCACATCCGGCTGATTAAGTGTAATTAAACCTTGAAAATCCTCATTGCAATGGAAGACATTAGGATATCGGTTAGACGCTTTGCATACAATAGACCGGCAGCGCTATTCAGATCAGTGCGCTGAATAAGATAGATGTCTATTTGAATGGCAAAATTACGTTTATTGACAGAAACGTAAGGAGATATAACAGTAGATATATATATATATACACACACGTTTAGATGGCTTTTCACACTTATTGTTTGATTGATTGCATATGTTGTACTACACACAAAATCAAGATATTTTATCTACTATAAAACAACGTATTCGTAATTCTCCGTCGTATCTCCGGACAATACCGAAGTAACGAGAATACACGCGGACCGAATGGTAAGCACAAATATAGACTGGCAACACGGTACTAAGTCGTTTAAGTTGACATTGTTTTAAATACTTATATTTAGTTATCGGTGGTACATTTTCAATTTCTTTTGTTTTCTTACCTAATTTTTGATTCGGTGGTTTCACTACTCCGGCCGATAAAAGGCTTTGGGTATTGTTTAACCACTTACAGGATATGTTGTCTGCTTTTTAATTTAGTCTTTTGGCTGTTACTTGTGATACGCAGATTTCATAACCGCTGCGCCCAACTAAATTCCATTATGTTTATTGCGCTCTTCGGGGCATTTAATTTTATTAGATACCAGGACCATACGCCGTACGACATGGGGAAGCCATGAACCCCATGTCCACCGCCATATGCATGCCATCTTCGGGATGGTTAACATTTTGTACTATTGATTTTATTAATATTGAGTTCTGCTCAACCCGGGGCTAGAGGGCGTGAGCGGTAGCTAGCATATTTCACTACCGCTCATGAACAGTCTCAATCAAACCGAGACTGCAATATTTCGTATGTGTCGTGCTCGGCCGTTACCTAAGGTTCATTATCATACTCTTTTTTTTAAAAACGATGCCGGTTTAAGAACTTCTTGAGACTTTTCTAGCAATGCTATATAAACTTGACAACAACTTAAAACAACACAATAATCAGGTTTTTGTCACAAGACGAAATCTTTACCCAAGGGGTTTGGTTAAATCTATTTTCAGAGTAACAACAACCTTTCTGGCGGACCTGAGAAGGGCTATCAGCTTGCAATCATCTGACCATGCGGACTTCACGTTGAAGTCCTAGACAGGAACTAACAAAGTATTGGCCTATTATCTTCCGCCGCTCTAAAAGGTCCGAGCCGATGAGCTATGTCGATGTCCTTCGCGCTAACTTTCAGGTTTAACTTATTTTTTAGCAGTTGGATCACTTTTGATGATGGTACCCCCGCGGACTCATTTATATCGCGGTCATCTATTCCATATATCCGTACCCTATTTCTACGAGTGTATTGCTCCAGCTCGTTTATCTCTGTCTCGTATACCTTATTTACTTAACATTTGTCAGCATCCTCTAAACTGTTGCACCTTTTCTAAAGATTTCATTATCGATTCTACTTTTCTCTAGCTCTATTTGTAACGCCGAGATGTTATCTCGTAATTCTACGATGGACTCTTCTGATTGTATGATCTCCTTTTCTAATTGTGCTATTTTAAGATATACTGTCTTTACTTCCTCTTTAATATTTTTCAGATATTTTGTTCATTGTTCGAGTTTGTCAATGAGGAATCCGTCCGAAATCACTGTTTTGAACTGATCTTCAATATATCCCTTTGTTACCACATTACTTATCATTGTTTCCGAAATCTTTAGAGTGGCTTCAAAATCAAAATGTGTTTTTTCGGCACGGAACATAGCGGGGATTGTGCTTTGTAATCCACCATATCATTTTTATTTGCGTTCTTTACCCTTGTTGACCTTCTCACTCGTGTCGTCATGTACCACACTACTCGCTTTCGTTTTCCTAGGATCATTTTTTGGGTCCGGTTTATTGCTTTTGTCTGCGACATTTATTTTACAGATCTACAATAAGTACAAGAAGTACGACGACGTACGATGTTTATGTTTATGTTTTAATATGCACAGTGATAGTGTTGAATAAATACGGTCCGTTACTACTCACGATTTCCACGCATTTTTTCACAACTCTGCCTTGTCCATTGTCTATTTTATCCGATAAATAACTCCATTTTTCCGTTAGCAAATTTTTTAAAACATATCTAATCACAAGTATGAGATATTATATCCTTCGGTTGCCAAAATTTACTCCATATTTCCACTTATTTTACGCGCATCGGAGAAAAGGTAACCGTAGTGAGCGCTGAAAAAAGACACAACGATAACTCCATGTCCACCGCCATATGCATGCCATCTTCGGGATGGTTAAAATGTTGTGCTGTTGATTTTATGAATATTGAGTTCTGCTCAACCCGGGGCTAGAGGGCGTGAGCGGTAGCTAGCATATTTCACTTCCACTCATGAACAGTCTCAATCAAACCGAGACTGCAATATTTCGTATGTGTCGTGCTCGGCCGTTTCCAGAGGTCCATTATCATACTCTTTTTTTACGTTTGTCAGTTTTTCTGTTTACGTTTGAGCTTGTAGAAGAATGGAAAATCCAAAAATGGCATTTGGTTTCGCAAATATAATTTAAGGATAAAAAGCTAGGAAATTAATTATTATTTCACATATCTTGTATTCTTCTATTTCGATACATTAATTTTTTGCTGGATGATGTTTACTTGAAATGTAATTGAGACCCGAACGGCAGTATAAAGACAGTTAATCAAAAACAACGCCAAATTATCGCACATACATCAAAAGAAATGGATGTTTGGCCCTTGATCCATCTTTTTCCGTAATGGTGAAGAAAACAGTTCTAAATGCATATTTAGTTCTTCAGGTTGGATTTCCTTGACCCGTTCAGCATCTCCGAGCCAGTCACGCATTTTTTTCACATCATATTGTGGCGATATTTTGCAATCGTTCTTGTTTTTCACAATTTCATTATTTAATGTCCGTCCTCATCTTTGTATCGTCTTCTAACGATCTCCTGCGTCCACTATGACAGGGTAGCGAGGATTCTGGCTGTCATTGTCAACCGTCGCAGTTGTCGTTGGATGCACGTTTCGATGCACGATATGACCGGTTAGTGGTCGATTATTAAAAACATATCTATAAGTTAATGCTAAACGTATGTAACGCTGTCTAGATTTAACATGGATTTGTTTTGGCCCGCCGTTTCATGCACTTATCTAATATGACCGTAGAGACAATGCATGTATTACACGAAAAACAGGCCGTTTTTGTAACTATTTATAGTAACACATGTAATAATGTTTATTATTACATGTGTAACTATATATAGTAACAAAAACTGCTCGTGTTTTGTGTAATACAGGCATGATCTATGCGGTCATATTGGAAAAACGTGAGAAACGGCGAGTCAAAAATCCATATGAAGGGCCATAATACCCATATTTTCGTTACATACATTTCGCATGAAATTATATAGATAATCTAGTTGTTTTAATAATCATCCACGAACCATTCATATCGTGCATCCAACGAAAACTGCGACGGTTCAAAATGGCAGCCTGCCACAGAATGCTCGCTACCCTGTCAAGATTACCATAGTGCACTCAGGAGATCGTGAAAAGACGATGCAAAGATGAGGACGTACGATAACGAAATTGTGGAATAATAAAAAAGAAGAACGATTCAGTCTAAAGCAAAATATGATGCGAACAAATAATGTGACTGGCTCGGAGTGTTGAACGGCTTGAGGAAATCCAACCTGAAATCTACTAAATATGCATTTATAACTGTTTACCTTGACCATTACGAAAAGAAATGAATCAAAGGACAAACAACCTATTGTACTGCCGTTCGGGTCTCAATTACATTTCAAATACAAAGAAATATAAAAAGATCGGACAGGGAAAGTAGCATTCAAGGAGGACAGTCAACCACAAAACACAGAAACAAACACGCAAACAGACAAACAAGAAGGCAAAAGCAATAATAAATGCAAACGACATCACAAACACAAAAAGGGTTGATAATAGGGCTACCGCCTTGGAACGGTCAGTGGCAAAGTAGGCCACTGGGGGTTTAAACCGGTTCTAGGGTGCACCAAACCTCACACTTACCCTACTGTCATCCCATTAAAACAGGACAGTGTAACTAAAGAAAAGCCATACAGTACAGGAAACAATAAATTTAATAATACATATTCTCTTACCTTTTCATCCTAAATTATATTTGCGAAACCAAATTGTCATTTTTTTGAAATATCCATTTTTTACAACAAGCTCAAACGTAAAAAGAATATCTGACGAAGTCAAGACCGTGGACTGAAAACGTCACTGGGAAAAACAACGTCTCCATTATGACAATTTTCTTACAGAGATGACGTCAGTACTTAACGTTTCAGCGTAATTTTAATTTGTGTGTGTGTGTGTTTGTGGTGGAGGTGGGGGGAGGGGCGAATTAGTGGCGTAAAAGCAAGGTATCGAATGTCTATTTCAAATGGCACATCCTATGATTGAGGAAAATTAACGTCATAGGTTTATTATATTCTTGTAAATCAATGAATAAAAATGGATCTAAATAAAGAGCCATATTTAAACAAAAAATACATAAGTAGATAAAAGCATTTTTACTTTGTGCAATTTACTATCCAAAAAAACAAATATAGTGTATTGGTTACAGTACATTTGTAATAAACAGGTCATTAACAGGGGTAGGTGTGCCTCTTTGTGATATTGACCCGAGATAGCCATGTGAGGCCCGAGAGCTTTAGCTATACATCAATTTGAAAAATGAAAAAATAATTTCAGTCTAAAAATACAATAAAAACTGAAGGAGTTGGGGTGGGGGTGGGGGTGGGGGTGGCTACAGGTCAACATCTTATTTCACAGTGTAGATTATTCAACTTTGTGTCAAATGTTAATTCTCAAAAAATAACTAAAATGAATTAATAGACTGTTTGAAATGTTTTAATGAATTATTCAAATAATGTAAAAACGATAGCGATTCATTTTTTTTATCAAAATAAAGTCTTGAAATTTATTGTCGTACAGTAAGTTTTTCTGAACAATATATAGCTAATGCACTGTAGGCAAACCACATCGCTGTGCAATTCTAAAGATAGTAATGTTTTTTTCGATAATATGACCTTTACATATGAACATGTAAGTTTTTGAGGCGTTTGATGGACGTCCAGATATCGGTGTATAGCCTGATCGCTTACCGTCAGAGTATCAACGTTCTATGAATGGAGTTGTAAAAGTGGGTGGCCTGCCTCCACCACTAAATAATCGACCGTCATATATAGCCTTAAATGTGCTGAAATTGATGTATGATGTAAAACACTTTTCAACCAACCAACTATGAATGGAGTCAATTGTTTTAACGGCAATATGGTCGTTATTGTCGTAGCCACAAAGCTCCGGCTATATTTATCCCGGACTAAGAAAGCTGCTATGGGTGTTGGACTGTGTATCAACGTTATTTTACTGTTCATAAAACAACTGTATTTTAGTAAGAATACCGGGTCGCAGTCACATTGGTATACAGGCATTGTATGGGTCTTCTACTACTTGAATTACGTATCAATTTTAGGGATACAGTCTACAAATTATGATCTGCGCATGCGCGTAGAACTGGTTCTAACTGGGTTTACTACAATATTTAGATGTAAATTTCAGGGATACAGTCTATAAATCTGTCTCAGCATATGTATGCAGAAATCACACCACTATTATCTGAATACTCATGCCCTGCAGTTGAAGGAAGTATATTTAAAAAAAAACAAGTCCGCTTTTCTATATTTTACAGGGTACATTGATTTATCTTTACCATGTTCTAAATCTACAGCATTTTAGGAAGAGATCACAGAAAAATGCATGTTGATATAAGATTTCTAGCTCATTCTGCCTCATTTTACACATCGTGGGTCTAATCGCTACGTGGTTGTATTTTTTTCTAAAATTTGATAGGTGTGACACCTATCAAATTTTAGACAAAAATACAACGTGAAATTAAAAAAAGTTCAATCTGGTAAATATTTGCTAATTGTATTATAAATTGCAGATATTGGATCAATGAAGAATTTAAGCATAAATACTTGTCGTAATTTTTTTTTATCTCTATGCCACGAACAAAAACATTACAATGGGTATGGGAAATTATTTGTGGTTTGAGACGTTAAGTAAGAGCTGCAGAATGGGTATCTTTTATTCTTTATTCTTAAGGCATTGCGTTTTACAGCTGCAGAATGGCATTTTCATCCGTCATCTCTAAGGTATTGCGCTTTAGAGCTGCAGAGCATGTATATTTCATCTTTTATCACTAAGGTCTTGCGACTTAGAGCTGCAGAATGGGTATCTCGAGGGTATAACACTTCTGAGCTTCAGAATAGGAATATTCGTCCTTCATCTTTCAAAAGGCCTTACGCTTTAGAGCTGCAGCATGAAATGTTTATCCCTTGTCTCTAAGATAGTGCGCTTTAAAGCTGCAGAACTAGTAAAAGTCATCACTCATATAAGGACAGATACTTTGGGACTGCATAATGGGTATTTTTTATCATTATCACTAAGGCATTGAGCTTTAGAGCTGCAGATCGGGAATTTTTAAATTTTCGTCACCAAGGCATTGACTTTAGAGCTGCAGAGGGGATATATTTTATCCTTCATCACTAAGGCATTGCGCTTTAGAGCTGCATAACGTGTATCTTTCATTTTAAAACAAACACACATATCAATGAAGGCAGACTACTTTGAAACAAATGTCAAAGTTAAAGCAAGAGACTGATACTTTTCATGGAAAATCAAAATTTTGACCGGTAACCCTTATTTTGATTTTATGATTTTCAGCAAGTTTTCAATAAATATTTACTAAATATCATTTTTATGCTATATTCGGATGTAGAGATGCCTTCTCATCTATATTAAAAAAAAATCAGACATAGCTGAGCACAAATGACGAGGAAAATACAATATCCCTATCACTACTGTAGATTTTCAAAATATTAAAGGTACTCGGCCTGAATTTCGACCAATACCATTGGTCACTACAACTTTAATAGTTTGAAAACCAATAAACATGGAATCAAAATGTTAGCACTGTTCAGCATGTAATTGATTTATATACATTTTCAGTTATTATTGAGGTGAAAAAAAATACCTTAATGACTCACACCTCTATTATCTCCCTTGAATACTCATGTCCTACAGATGAAGGAGGTATATTTAAAAAAACAAGTCCGCTTTTCTACATTTTACAGGATATATTGATTTATCTTTACCAGGTTCTAAATATACAGCATCATTTTAGGAAGCGATCACAGAAAAATGTATGTTGATATAAAATGTCTGGCTAATTCTGCCTCATTTTACACATCGTGGGTCTAATCACCACGGGGTTGTATTTTCTTTCTAAATTTTGATAAGTGACACGCAAACATGAATTAAAATAAGTTCAATCTGGTAACTATTTGTTAATTGTGTTTTAAATTGCAAATATTGGATCAATGAAGAATTTAAGCATAAATACATGTCGTAAAGTTTGTTTATCTCTATGCCACGAACAAAAACATTACAATGGGACCCTATGGCAAATTAATTGTGGTGTGAGACGTACAGCTGGTTCCAAATCGGTCACTGGTAATTGATTCAAACGGCAATCTTGATTTTTTAAAAGCTCGCGGCGCCCCGTTATTTTTTCTGCATAAGCTGCATTTGTTCAATAATAATAATTAATATTAATTATAAGAATAATATAAAGGAAATTGTGTTTGAATATTACTAACTGTTTGTGTGTACAGCTATATATCTATCTCTTTTTGGTGCTGTCTAATTTTAAAATAAGCAACACCTCCTCAGTCATTAAACAGAGGTGATGAAACTTTAACTGAAGCATCTTCTAAAGAGTTTGAATAGGTCTGCTCCACTGCTACTTATTATCGTGAACTACAGATCAGAATTCAATATTAAAAATATCAATCCTACATTAAACCCGTTCTTATAATGTAAATTTACATTGCTAAAAATGAGATTACCTTCACAGACGCTAATCGTTCGATCCAATTGCTATTGTATTATCATTAAGTTGTATTTTTATTTATAACTATGATAATTTACCAATTCTTCATATTCTAACCATGATATATTCCAATTCCTCACATTCAAATTATTAAACAATATTCTATTTAGTGATCCATTACACATACTATTTCAGGTGTCTATTACATTCATATTATAACATTATACAACACAGATTCCAATATTAAAAACATGTTCATTTTGTCTCATGATGACTAGTTTATCTGGTGCTCACATGTTTCGTGATAATTGTGTTTTGATTTTTGACGATTACAAACTGTTCTTTTTTTTTATCATATTCATTCCCCATACTGTTTTTTTATGTTACTGTTCTGAACGGCTTACCGTTACCATAAACTTCGTAAAACCTTTTGCAAAATTTTATTATCGTAACCCTGATCTTCTTTCCAAATATAAAGGTAATTTAAGGACTTTTTTGCGTCAAGGACTATCACAACCTGACTTCTATGGTGATGTGATTTATAAACTTCGTAAGATTCTTGGTCATGATCACTTTCATACTATCTTTGTTAAACTTGTTAAAAAGTTTATCAAAAGAGGTTATGACCCTATCATTTTTCAACGTACTTCATGCTTGGTAGTGGACCCTTTTACAATTCGCCACTATGCTTTCCTCTTTAATTGTACGATGACCGGACAAGCTGTTGACCCTATGATGACGCCTACCTAAAGCCCATTGGGACGGTGGCGTTTGATGTTTGTCTATGATCTTTCTTGTCGTGCCCTTAATGGTGTATTCTATTGTTGCTCTGGCTTCTGCCAAGTCATTGAGTACCTTCATTGTGGCTTTCTAGGCTATTGTTTTTTTGTATTATATTTACACGAGCATGTTTGTGTTTTACTTATATTGCCTATTGATGCTGCCTTGTTGGTTAGAGATTAGATCATGGTGGGGATTTCTTTATTTACACTGTCCTGTTTTAATTGGATGACAGTAGGGTAAGTGTGTGGTTTGGTGCACCCTAGAACCGGTTTAAACCCCCAGTGGCCTACTTTGCCACTGTTGTTTGTCTGTTTGCATGTTTGTTTCTGTGTTTTGTGGTTGACTGTCCTCCTTGAATGCTACTTTCCCTGTCCGATATTTTTATATTTCTTTTTGATGCTTTGTATCACTTTTTTTTTTTTGTACTGCATAGGACGGAGTTCATTATACTTCACGGAATCATGACCAGGGGTCATTAATACTGTGACGCGCCATGCTTTTACATGTTTTTGTAGGGAGATAATTTGGGTAGTTTCTTATACTTTCACTCATAACCAGTCAGATAGACTTATTTATTTTAACACAGTCTACCGCTTTGTATGTTCATCGCTTCCGGTGTCCATTTTCCAAGGTAAAGTTGCAAACATTGTCTCTCCCCAAAATTCTTTAACGTCTGCTAAATTTTAACACTAAACCTTTCAAAACTCACTTCTAAAGTATCCTGTCTGCCTGTATTTTCGAGGCAACCAACGTGATGCATGGTTCCTATTTTGTAGGTATTTTGTTATAAAAATAATCATGTATTCTATGAAACTAAGTTATAGAATAATGCATACTGATATTCAAAGAAATGTTCTGTATTTGGACTAAAATGACGTTGCCTATATGGCGCATAATATAATGTTGCATGCGATAGTGTGTATCATATTTCAGACACCATATATCTACAGCACCTTGAAGCCATGACCCTGCATTAATTGTAAGACATGCGTTTTCATATCGCACTGATATCGTTTATGAAATAAGTGTCATATTTCTGAAGGAAATATTCAAATGTATGTAACTTATGAATTCTACCATATCAGATGTTTAAAAAATCACCCTCTGAGGTTACCTTTATTCATCATGAACTTCGTCATGTATAATATATATTTTCTACCTTGATTCAGAGTTTTCAGTTTTATATTGAGATAGTGCAGACTATCAAAAGCCGTCTTTTTATTTCACGATAAGTCATAATCATTGGCATGCTGTCATAAATTTGCCTATTTGGGGCGAATAATTAGACGAATACATTATCTGATTTATAGATGTACACCACCAAGTACAATTGTTGGGGTCACATCGTAGTTTTATAGAAGAAGAAGCACTTTATTTCAAAATCAGTAAGCCATAGGCCCATGTGATCATTCAATTTATAAATATACATTTGAACAGACGTAGCAAGTTTCGTACATAAATGTGTTAACTAATATCAGATATTAGAGAACAAAAACAGAAAACAAAAATTTCATGGAGAAGGTGACTAAACAGAAATAAATATATCAATGTTATGGTTGATGTTTTATACTTAATAATATCCATGTCATGAACATATAAGCACATACACATACATTTCAAACACAATCAAAAATGCTCTATTTGCATTTTCAAACGTGACCACCACACACAAGTGTACATGACAATGTGAAAAAATAGTAAAATTAAACACAAAACATAACAACTGAGAAGGAAACAAGAGGCCCAAGAGGGCCTGTGAACGCTCTACTGGCTGTTATACCATTGGTGAATCGAGTCGTACTACATGGTGTCTAGAGTGTACACAAGGTTTTTCAAGTATTTGACCTAGTGACCTAGTTTTTAATCCCATGGGACCCATTTTTGAACTTGACCAAAATATAATTAAGACAACATTTCGACAAAGTTTCATCAAGATCGGGTCAGAAATATGGCCTCTAGAGTGTACACAAGGTTTTTCAAGTATTTGACCTAGTGACCTAGTTTTTGACCCTGTGTGACCCATTTTCGAACTTTAGCAAGCTATAATTGAGACAAATATTCTGACAAAATTGCATCAAGATCGGGTCAAAATATGGCCTCTAGAGTGTACACACGGTTTTTCCAAAGTTTGACCTAGTGACCTAGTTTTTAATACCATGTGACCCATTTTTGAACTTGACCAAGATATAATTAAGGCAAACATTTTGACAAAGTTTCATCAAGATTGGGTCAGAAATACGGCTTCTAGAGTTTACACAAGGTTTTTCAAGTATTTGACCTAGTGACCTAGTTTTTTACCCCATGTGACCCATTTTCAAACTTGACCAAGATATAATTAAGACAAACATTCTGACAAAGATGCATCAAGCTCGGGTCAAAAATATGGCCTCTAGAGTGTACACATTTTTTTTCCAATATTTGACCTAGTGACCTAGTTTTTAACTTCATGTGACCCATTTCCAAACTTGATCAAGATATAATTAAGATAAACAATTAAAAAAAATTTCATCAAGATTGGGTAACAAATATGACCTCTAGAGTGTACACAAGTTTTTTCAAGTATTTGACCTAGTGACCTAGTTTTTGACCCCCCATTTTTGAACTTGACCGAGATTTCATTGAAACAAACATTCTGACAAAGATTCATTAAGATAGGGTCAAAAATATGGCCTCTGGAGTGTACACACGGTTTTTCCAAAGTTTGACCTAGTGACCTAGTTTTTAAACCATGTGACCCATTTTTAAACTTGACCAAGATATAATTAAGACAAACATTTTGACAAAGTTTCATCAAAATTAGGTCAGAAATACGGCTTCTAGAGTGTACACAAGGTTTTTCAAGTATTTGACCTAGTGACCTAGTTTTTAACCCCATATGACCCATTTTCAAACTTGACCAAGATATAATTAAGACAAACATTCTGACAAAGTTGCATTAAGCTCGGGTCAAAATTATGGCCTCTAGAGTGTACACAAGATTTTTCCAATATTTGACCTAGTGACCTAGTTTTTAACCTCACATGACCCATTTTCGAACTTGACCGAGATTTTATTAAGGCAAACATTCTGACAAAGTTTCATGATGATTGCATCAGAAATGTGGCCTCTAGAGTGTACACAAGCAAAAGTTAACGGACGGACGGACGGAAGACGGACGACGGACGACGGAAGACGGACAACACACCATCCCATAAGCTCTGCTGGCCCTTTGCCAGTAGAGCTAAAAATACAATTACATCAAATCAATTCACTAGCGTTTTCCTTATTTCAAATCCTTTAAAAATATACACACATTTTTTTTTATCTTTTTCATTTTTGCTGCAAAAGTTCTTTTAATTTGTATTTATATACATGTATGTACTTTTGTTTATTTCTAGTTTTCGATTGCTGATGAACAGACTGGGTAGCAAATTGTATCTATTGTATATTGTGGATGTATTACATAAAGGTGGGTAGGTATAACGGCTGTACATTAAATTAATAAAACATATTTGCTTATAGCTTTCTTTTGTAACGACATTATTATTTATAGCTAATGTCCATGGATCTGATTACACGTGTCGTCGTGCATTTTATAATGAAGCCTATAATAATAACAATGTTTTCTCATTATGAATAAATGCTATTTGGGTATTTCTTTTTTGGTGTTCCCTACAAATCCAATGTATGTGTTGAGTTTTAAGATGTGCTTAAATCTAAAGACGTGTACCTTACGGACACGATAAACCCACTTTAGGAAAGTTATTGTGGTTCAGGATGGTAGTTGTTGACTTGTACTTGTCAATGGCGGCCATTCTGGTCTGCCGTAACTTATGTCGATAGACTTTAAAATGAACCCCGAGATTTTCTATGGCGGAGTTCTAGGCACTAGGTTATTCAACCTAGTGTGCCTAGAATGTCCTTAAAGGGACACTTTCCGTAAGTAAGCAGATATTGAGCATAACCAAATAAATGTTTAACTTTTATTCAGTGAAATGTATACATCAGTAGGAACGCCAGCCCTATGGCGTAGGAATATTTATCAAACAAGGTCACGTGATAAAATCGATAACAAAATGACATTATTGGGAAAATTGTCACTGGTCAGATTTATTCACCTCTTATTTATAAACTGTGATTATGACAAAAAACAATCGAAGATCGTTGTTAAAGTAATAATATTCACAAACTACATTGGTTAAACATAATTGGTGTACACTTAGTGTAATTCCCATTAATAGTTAAAGGTATTTTTCAAAGGGATGAATTTAGGTTGTTTTAAGGTTTAAATTGCCAAAAATGCGCTTTTAAATCAAAATCGATTTATTTCGTCATTTTAGAAGCGAGAATAAAAACAAATGCATGTACGCATAGATAAATCTTTCCTCTGTCCATATGCAAAATTTTAATGAAATCGGAGACAAGCACTTTTTTTTCCCAAAATTAACTAACATGACCCACGGACTCAAAGACGGCATAACGCATATACATTTACAGACGCGACTGGGTACACAAAAAATGAAATTATTCCATTATTTCAATACATATATTTCAAATGTATGTATCCATGCATTCCAGATTAAATTTCTGATCTATACATGCTTTTGGTTTATGCCGGAGTGCTCGGAATAGGTTTTAACAGACCAAATTGCAACGGTACATCGGGAAAGGAAATGAGGATGGTGAAAATATATATTGCAGTGCTAATTTTCTGAATCCGAAAAAATTGCAAAAAATGAAGTTTTAACAACGAGAATGAATTTTTTTTCTTGAAAGTGTTCATTGACATGTCTACTATTAAAAACCAAATTTTAAAGTCAATCAGAAAAATGTACTTTTTTTCCCCCAAAATTAACAAAGTACACCGTGTTCGCTAACATATGAACAATCGCCTTTCGAAGTTAATGTACACCCGGGATATAAAACCATGAAATTGTGAAATCCTTTTTAAGAGATATATTGATTTCAATATTGTTCTGTATTTAATGAATTATTAGAGTAGAATGTTCGCAGTTTTTTTCAAGGACACCATTACGGAAGTATCCCTGCAACCCCGCCCTTCATGCCACCCCACCACCCTCTATACCGTATTGATTAAGTTGTATATAGCTGCGAATGCGCAGTTTTAATCAAATTCGATTTATTTCATCATTTTAGAACAGAAAAAAGCATGTACGCGTAAATACATTTTTCCTCTGTAGATATGTAAAATATAAAAAAAAAACGGAGGCAAGTTCTTTTAACTGTTCGTTTGAAACTGAAGGAGCGACTCGAGTAAATGACTGACGAGTAACAGACATGCTACTGTCAGTAACAAACATGATTTTGTGTAAACTCGAAGATTGCATAACATAAATATGTGGACATGAAATTGTGTCAATGGTTTGTGGTGTTGTGAAACACTGTACGCGTGAATCCGAAAAGTGCGGGTCTGTTATCTTTATAGGGCATATATAGTTATATTATAACATGTGTGTTGTACCATATGCTTATCCTTGTTTATAAATGTTTGATAATGGATGTCAGCAGGAACTTGACTTTTGACCTAAAAATCAAACGGATCATCCTCTTTCCACTGTCCACCAATGAAGTTTTATGAAATTTGCTTTAGGTAAAAGGAAACACTGCGTGGACAAGACTTTTTATTTTCCGGTCATGGTAACGGACCTTTCAACTACTGACTTCAAAATAAACAGGGATTATTCACCAAAGGCAGTCAAAGTATGACGTTTTATGAAATTAGCTTTAGAGAAAGTAAAAAAGAGTTTCATTACGGACATTATCCGGTCTGTGACCTTGACCGTTGACCCACTCACAATCAAAAGGATCACCCTCTCGCCAGAAGCAATCCATCCATTAAGTTCATGATATTTGACTTACAGTTTACAACATTTTACATTATCATGTTACGGTGACAATGATCTTTGACCTAATGACATCAAAATCAAAAGGCATCATTCTCTCACCAAATGCACTCAAACCATGAATTTTGATGCGATTTGCTTCTGGGGAAGTACACAGTGCAGACAAGGGTTTTCATGATCATTATTGGGTCACGGCGCCCTTGACCTTCAATATTTGATATGCACATACTAATGCTTCTTACAAAGTTTCGTAAAAATCCAACAAATAGCGCAGACAAGATTTGTGACGGACGAACGGAAAAGCCAAATATAATCTGTCTCACCTACCACTTTGTGGTGGAAGACATATTTATAAAGACAATATTTTAGTTCATATGTATACTTTATTAAGCAAATAATTAAGCGAACATAAACTTCAGCATTGACTCTGGCCAATGGTGTACATGGAGTCTTCTTCCACATGACGTGCAGCCTGAAAGAAAATAAAAATAAGTCGCGTACAGTATTCAATTTGAATCAGGTGTTGCTAGGGGGAGCTAGGGCATGTTAAGGGGAATGGGACAATTTGACACAATGGGCTAGCAGGATACATCGAAGTAAACCAGTAGCGCCAGTAAGACTTGAATCCGTGTTCACTGGATTCAAAGCCGATATGCTATAAACGTCCTTTGACGAAAACTGAGTAAATTGCACATCAAATAAAGGGTCAATACATATTATATTGTGTATCATACGAGTATATGATTGACCTGACATGATTACAGAACAATTTTAATCTATTTTTCACCCAACAGTACTACAGCAAGAATCTATTATAAGGAAAGTTAAATCTGACAGATGGTGCAATGCTCTATAAGCCATTTTTACTAGAAGGGGAATAAAATACAACTCTTGCCAAAAATCTAAATTGTTAAATTTTGCACGTTTTGTTGATAGAATATTTTACTTTAATGACTTAGTAAGGTCATTTTGCATGGGGAGAAAACATTAATATACAACTATTTATTTTCTATCTCAAAACCTGGTGATGCCGCTAGTTTTAGTAATAAAACACGATTACATAGGGCAGTTGAGAAGACACTTTTGTAGATGTGTGGTCTGTTCTGATGTGAAAATGTGTAAAACAGACACAAAATTGAAAATTTGCTCTGTGTCCCTATTATAAATTGGGGACCCATCACATAGACCATAATAATATTGTAATTAGTTCAAGTTAAAGGGACACACGGCACTCTTGAAGTATTTATCAAGCATTAACATTAGCATCTCCATTTGTTAACCTGGTAACATTTTAAATTTAAACCTGCTTGCATTAAAAATTAAATAAAAGTGTTTCATTTTGTCTTCGTTATTCTATCAAATACTTAACTATATTATAGGTGCACTGTTATCAACAGTTCTGAACTATTCTAATAAATACTATTAATGATCCCTAATGCAAATTATGCAGAAAAATTGACCGAAACTCCAGAAGTTTAAAAAAAGAAAAAGATTGCCTAGTGTCCCTTTAACACAACTTCTTTTCGCATGTATCCAGTACATGTAGTTTACACGAGCTCATATGACAATCACGCTGCATTATCACCGAAAACATTTTTTACTGTTACTTTGAACAGCACCGTGCAAGCATAACACAAGCTCCTTTTAAAGAACTACACAAGTGTAAACATTTTTTAAAAGGGCTCCCACCTCAATATGATCCAATGGCATTTAACTCGGCTTGACATTCTGAAGTCGTCAGTATCAATTCACTTAGAATTGCTCAAGGGCACGATTCACATTTGAGGCCTCTCTGAAAAACAACATCAATCCAATGTCAATGATCAAACAGACAGAGTTTATCCTTTGTTATACATAATGTAACATATTTATAAAGGAAAACTCAAAACTCTACTAACTGTCATGGATATATATGTACACATATGTGTATGTAGATCTATGTTACTGTACATAAATATTAATCTGACATGTCAATGGCTGTTTACATTATTTCGATGGTAGTTGTATCGAGTATGTATTCACGATTGTGCGAGAAAATGGGGATAACATAACGATAAAGAGACAACGCTAACAATTAACATTCATGAATCTGAGGGGTGGGGGTGGAGGGGGTTTCTAGTTTCCTTACCCTCTCCTTGTTTTCGGTATTCAAGCTCCATCTACCCATCCCCATCCTCCCCACATCAATCGTACTTGGGTGGGCGGGGGTGCGGGGGACATTGATAGCATTTCTACTAGTAATTGTTTTATTCCACGAAACGTTCTACAGTTTACAGTACATCCAGTTACTGGAAAGATCGGAGTACGCGAAAAATATAAAATTTCTATTATACAGTATACGCCACTTTTTTAGGCACTATATTTGGCTTATGTCTAAATATGTACGATCTAAAAGTGGTGTGTACTGTTTATTAACAAACACATTTTAATGATAAAACAAATACCTTGATCATGGACCTCTAGCAGCAGGCAGTAATCCCAAATCCAATTTGACCAACATGTCAATTTCACGTGTCAAGTTATGTCACGGTGACCTGTCAGTCACCAACACTGCATCGTGTTGACACATAATGGGACGTTATTTCGTCCGGTAAGGTATTAGTTTTTACATAATCTACGGTATGAAACACTGTACGCGTGTTGTTAGACTCCATAGGTACCCGTAGTGCTCGCCGAGGTAGCGCGCCCAATTTCGGGTGTAAAAAAATGGCGTCTGTTTTAATTGAAAATTCGTAAAATAGTCCGTAAAATACAAAGAAATAGTCCATGTTCGCGGAGTTAAAATGCGAACAGAACTGATATGTTATAGGTCCGTGGCGTTCCTACTGCATGAAAACATGAGCATAGACCCTAAGAAGTATGTAGTAATACATTCGTGAGTTTAAAAAACAGTTTTAATTATTATTTGTAAATAAAGTGGGACCCACCATATTTACCTTTTCTGCGATCACGTGACTTCCATTAGCGCACTAGGTTTTCACCATTAGTATGTAATGCGTTATATGTATAGCCCGGTTAGCTCAGTCAGGAGCGATGTCGACCTACTTTATATTACGAGTGTAATTTTAGTTTGGGCTGCGAGTTCAAACGCCCGAAGCGGTTTCTCTTTTTTTTTGTACCGCGATTGAATTCCGTCAAACAATCCAGCTTTTAATTAGAAAATATTCAATAAATAAAACTTTAAAAACAACTATCGATACAGAAGACGATAGCGTCGGTCGTGACAATACATGGGGTTAGCTACACCGGTTTTAGTGTCTCTTAAGTTACATTCCTATAGATTCAAAATACAAATGTACACAATATATCTATCTGTAGTCACTTATCGCGCCTTTCAGTGTAGGAAAAACTGAGATAAAACTATAGGTCCACATGTATAGACATTGCGTACGTGTGCTATCTGTTTGGAATAGTTAAAATTAGCCTTGATAGGCAGCTAGGCGAGTATGATAAAGAGTGCGCTTGACATTTTAGATGATATGGATATGACTAAGCGTCTGGTATTTATAGAGGTTTTGATCAGGACTAAAGCATGACTAAATAAGAGTTGTGTACTTATTGTTTTATTGGTAAGAATTTTGTTTGTATTACTTAACCATTAATGTAAAGCTAACTACCTTTGACGTTGTGTATTATCTCTTAAAAAAGAAAGAACGGTTAATCATTGTAACATTTACATTTATTTATTACTTGATAGTTATTTCAACATTAACATTTTTTTTAATGTACATTCACTCGAATATTCTGCTCTGTTTTATATCTTCGTAATTGCTCACACACTGCATTTTCATTTGGTTATTTTAAAGGGACACCGTAAAAATAAATTCTCCGCCAAAAATGATTTGTTTGTAATATATGCAAGCAGGTCTAACACCAAACTGACAAATTGAAGATTGTCATGTGTCTCATTTGCAGCTTCGCATTCTTGAAAATATAAAGTTTTCCCACTTCTCGATGAAAAAAAAAATGTTATTCACTCCAAAACAACAAATATCCTCTATGTATTTGAATTCAAGAGATAAAGTACAGAAATGTTTGAAATTAATTTCGGCAGATTGATTAACACCGCAAACAAATGAGAAGGGGAAAAAAGCAAAGAGAGTGAACAGAAAGACAGTGTCGAAATGAAAGTGTGAGTGAAAGTGCTAAACATGATATACAAAAAATGTAAAAAGAGACAACTCTAGTACCAAAGAAACAGGTAAATCAGTTTTACAACACATTTTAGAACGGACTACGATCAAGATGACCCCCTTAACTCCTTTACTGTCTACGAGTCCACCATTGCAAAGCCGACAGGGCTGTCACAATTAGCATTGCCACACAAGCTTACTAATAATATTCCCATTCTTGACGTCGAAGAAATGTTCAAAACAGTTAACACTAACATGGACTAGATGGTGACGATCGACTTCATGGAAAAGTCTCTGCAAAAGTAAGTCTCTGTAGATTTTCTGAAACAATTAATGACACAAACTGAAAGGGGAGATAGAAATACAAGTGCTGAAGGAAATCACCAAAGTAAGAGAATAGTTAGAGGAGATACAGAACCCTAATCTAAAATTTACTGTTGAGAAACAGAAGACACAAAGTCATATAGATACCCAAACGGCTTTCATCAAATATCGGCCTGAAGGAAGAGATGGTCAATGACGAACGACCTTGAGCAATACTGGGTAAAAGTTACTGTTGAGAAACAGAAGACACATATAGATACCCAAACGGTTTTCATCAAAGTTTATAATATGGGCCTGAAGGAAGAGAGGTCAATGACAAACGACCGTGTGCAATATACCAGGAGAAGCAACATTCGAGTGTTCAGACTGGAAGACCCTGCCCCTTATGGATCGGCGCTTCAAACAGCTGAGAGGGTCGTCTCACTTTGACAGTTACATATGGAAATTGGAATTCGCGCCACAGGCATCGCACCCAGACGTGGACCATATACACAAAGGAAGACGCGTTCGTTTTTTTTAAGTTTATATCGTGTGAGTGCGAAACCCAGGTCATCATCAGACGGAAATCCCTGAACGGAAAGATGATAGTAATAAAGGAAGATCTCACACAACAGACAAGTGAACTTCTTAGAAGTGTGATTATGCGTTCTTACGTTCGTGACGCATGGACAATTGAAGAGAAAGTGACAGTACTAGTTATGCTGAAGAACGGTGAGAAACTGAAAATTAGCAATGCAGCTAACATCAAACTTGATTATTTGGTAACCGTTACAGAGGAACCTGCCTAGAGAAGGCGATGAACATGTCCTGATTCCATGTTACTCAGAATAACTGACTAGAGGTGTATGTGCTTGTGGTTTATATATGTTTCTTTTGCTTCACTTTACGTATTACTTCACACAACAAATGGTCAATAATTAAAGGGCACTCGGCAATCTTGAAGTTTGTATCAAGCATTAAAATTAGCCTCTCGATTATCCAGTATCATTGTCTATAAATCTGCTTGCATATAAGTTTCGGTTGTCAAATTTTCTTTTTATTCTACCATAGGTATACTAATCAAAACTCCTGAGTATCCACCTAAGAATATGTCATATTATTCTCATCGTATTGAGTATTTCTCGCTTGATTAGAGATACGGTTGAACTGCAAAATAACGAGTGAAAATCGTCTGCTCTGATTGCATGAACACATTTTGAAGCTTTCAAGGTATATTTCCTTAGAAATAAATTAAAACACTTATACAACTGGGAACATAGGATTTTTTAAATACTTCGAATTACTGCAGCTTTCGATGTTTCTATGAGTAATTCTAAAATATGCCAATTATAATTATTTTGACATCGTCTTTTACTAGCATTATCACTAATAATGCGTTTGCAAAAGAAATTTTCGAATTATTCAATGTAAACGCAGGATTACAGTTACTTGTATTTCAAAGGATATTCAGTTAAAAGGGAGGTAATTAAGTATTATCCACGGTTCATTTTATTATTGACGCAATATCATAAATAAATGGGTCAAACTTTTATGTTGTTTTATATGTTTCCTATTAATTTTTTAGAAGTTTATATCTTTAAGTGGTCGTCGATTCATGTTATGTGTTTTTTTAGCACATTTCATGTTTTCATATTAAGGTAGGGTTACTCTCAAAAGATGATCGATTTAAACAAAAAATGAATATTTTACAAACTATCACTTATCACACAACTATTCTAAAATATGTTTCGAATAAGAAATTAATTAAGATACAAAACTGAGTTTACTAATTAGAAATTTTGTTCACTATATATTAGTGGTGCGATATAATCACCAGTTACTATTATATCTAGAGCACAATGGATAGACCAAGGTGGAAAAAAACAACTAAATACTTTTGCAACTTGGAAAATAGAAATTTCAATTGTAAGCCAGTGCCTAACAAATCTCCAGGTTCTGACAATATTCGACAGACTTCTTTTTAAAAAAAAAGGATTTAGGTCACGTTGTTAGCAGGTCTCTAAATTTTGGTTACCAAAACGAAGAAGAAATAACATGTATCCCAAATGGTGATAACAAAATGAGAAGAATGGTCTTATAAAAATCACAGCACCCAAACGCAATGTCGCCGTAGATCTGCACTATACCATATACAAAGGGCAAGTTAACTATACAACAAAAGTAGAATATGAAGCAACGCATCAGGGCGGCACAGAATGTTTTCAAAAGGAGGAAACAAACATGTGTATTTATTTTGCAAATTTTTATCATATAAAAAACAAAAATGTAGAAATATTTTAAGAGTATAAAAAGTAATATGGCAACAGTAAGCAATAGTAACTTCAGAACCATTGGTAACATCTGATCATCGGATCAAAACCGCGGGACATAAATTAGTTATGTGCTATGTTCTCGGCAAACAAAACCACATGACAGTTTATACATCGGAATTCGGATTGGTACCTGGTCCAACAGTTAACAATCTATCGATACCGGACACCTGAAACATCACGTGGTATCCGTTTCTGTTGAACATGCCACTGATCAGTGGAACATGTTTGATTTAAGTTAATAAATAACAGAAGGATTTAAGGAAATATAACTTCGATCAAGCGTTAACATTGTGCAGTGTGGTATAACACCAACAGCGGCCCTTGCCAGTGCGTATCACGCCTAAATACTTGGGTTGTTGTCATTGGAGGTCACCGGTACATGTGCACTCTGGCCTCGACGGGGGCTCAATGCAGGGAAATGATTAATGTATCATTCATAACGTTCACATCCGGTCATCTTCCGGTAGGTTGAAATATTCAGCAGGCGAAAATAAAGGGGTTTACTCTAAGTTTATCCTCAATCTCTGTATGAAAAATGAGAATATTAGACCATGATTTAAATTAAATGTATCCATATTGGTTTTTTAAAATCAAACAACAACAATAGAAGTACACAAAAAATAAAGCTTTTAATATAATTATCACTACAAACTAGTTTTGTAAAGGGCTAAAGTCAGTTGAGCACCAACGATAACACGAGAATGTGGAGGTCTTTTATTTTATTGATCACTGATTGGTCCAATTATTTTGATGTCATGTGAATGTTATGAATTAAAAAGTATCTCATAAAGGATGTGCCGTGGTGTCTGGTGGCGTGTTTCAATAATTATATACATATATATAAAATGACATTGCGCCAATTTCAATACAGCAATTTCAATACAACAACACGATCTTGTGGCCAGTCTTTTTAATCACGTGCTCCTCCATATGTCACGTGCTCCTACATATGCAGCATCAACAACCAATTCAAATATAGCCTGCGCGCTCAAAGCGCACCGCCAATGAAAATGACAACATACAACACACAGAAATGGTGAATGTCATATTAAAAATGTATATGTCAGAAACACTTTTTTTTCAGGAAAATACCTTTTAGCAGAATATTATAAATACACGTATCCTGGTACGATATGGAGGATTTGGTAATTCGTCATGCAACAATTCAGGATAAGGGGAGTGTGCTTGGTATCGATGACAACATATATGACGGCCGTGATTATCTTCCGTGCTACTATGATCACTTCATGGAGTGTCCGCAGACGACATCTTACGTAGCTATTATAGGAGGGAATATAGTAAGTAGTTTTGATATTTGATATGTTATATCTGTCGTAATAATGTTGTTGATTTTGTTTGTGAAGATATATGTTTTAAACATATTTATTTTACATCGATTGCGAAACAAGTTCTTACAACTTAGATTAATCACTCGCGATGGCTTACCGGGTAGAACCAGTACTAAGCAATGTGGATTAATTATCTTGCTCAAGGATAAATAACGTCGCCGCGACGGAGGATCGAACCCACGACCTTTCGATCAGGAGTTCGGCGCTCTACCACTAGACCACGCACTCCACTCTGTGAAGATATATCATGATGACCAAATGCATATGCATTTGATGGATAGTCTACCCCTCTGGCGAGATCCGCCTTCTTCCCCGGGATGTTGTAGGACAGAATATTTGTGGGTGTTTTATATAAATATGTCATTTAAATTTGTTGTTATATTGTATATGATTACATAATGTGTGTCGAAATAATGTCTTATTGTTGGTTAGACAGATATACATGAGCATAGACCTAGATATATGATGAGTACATTCACAAATTGCAAACACTGAAAGGTTAACCATCGTTTCTGTTTTTTACTTTGGGAAAAGCTGTGTTAAAGCTACAGAGTCCCTATATCAATCGATTTCTTCTTTGTAGGCGTGTCTTTATTTGTAACTTCATGTTCACCAGCTCATGTCGAAATCGGGTATTTAAGCGAGCAAATATAGCGAAGGAAATCATTTACTGTATATACATCGACCAGTGCGCATCGTACCTATACACAGGTAACAGTAATATTTACAAAACAAAAAAGTTAGCTCCTTTCGGGGCTCGAACTCACGATCTTCTGATTTCAAGTCCTGTGCTCTATCCACTGAACTACAACGCTACTTGAAAAAATAGTGTACTAACTACCATATATTATGAGGCAAAATAACTTAACATATTTGAACGCAACTAATGATGGATCAATAAATGTGCAGTCCATATTGTCGCACGTGTAAATTAACATTGCCTGGTGTAATACTGTATCTTATCAATATGAAACTAATACTTCGCCTCAAATCAACCACATCTCGACTTGTTATTTAGCGCTTGATGAGTTTGTGTGCGCGCTCTTGTTATTACGTAATGCCTATTTAGTGTTAAAAATGCTACGAAATACCAATAAATAGCAGTGGCCCAGAGGTTCAGCGTACATCTTTCAAAACTTACAAGTGCAAGGCTGTGGTTCAAATCCCGTTCCGGGTAACTATTTTTTTATCACATGTATTCTGGAGCCGTATATTTATCGATGTTACCTGTATGGAGGCTAAATAAAAATGTGAAATTTTACGTATCGATTTCTCCTTATATACGGACTTTTAGGGTGTTCGTCGATTTGAAACTACTTCACACGTGACTCATTCATATTCATGAGTTATTACCAGTAACAATAGGGACTGTACAGCTTTAATGTACATAATCTAGTATTCTGAAGAGGATATAAAACATTTATAAATACATTAACTGGTTGCAAATGTTTATGTATGTGTGCATGCCAATTTATCATTTGACGACTACATACTGAAAATGTGTGTTCATTTAGGCATAGCCGGTGTGACCATCATGTTTTAATAGTAAGCCCGTTCCTTCTTAATTTGATCCCACACTACGTGTATTGGCAAATGACGAGAAGCTATATTTTCATTTTGACAATGAAATATAAAACTAACCTGTGTTCCACGGAACACTTCTTTGGGCTACCATGTGATTATTTCAGCAATTGACAATCTAACTACACAGTTTGAAGACATTTCTGTATAGATTATTGAGAAGACCTTTTTACATTGTTAAAGTTTTATTTTAAAAAGGTGTATAACTCAGCTTTACATAATTAATAAGGAAGAACTATAATAAGATTCATAAATATAGTTCAATAGTTGGCCAAGTTACATTAACTTTCACACCCCATCCAACCCCTTCTCCAAAAGCTAAAAGTGGATGGATGGGGTAAAAAATTAAACCTAAATTTAGGCTAAACATTTTGCGTATTGTTAAATTAAAACATTTAATAGGTAATTTTAATCAGGTTTCTGCATTTGTTTAGTAAAATATGTTTTTAAACGTGTTTTATTGTCGAAATATCCGTTATAAAATCCAGCTAATATAAGCTTTCCCATCGCTTAATGGAATTAAAGCGGGACAACGTAATGATGAGCTAGATTAATTTGTATGACAAGGGTCACAACTCTGCAGAGAGTAAAGTCAGAGTTATTGGGTATATGTAACCAGTTTCCTTGGGGCAAGATAAAGTTGTGTGTGAAGTACCATGAACATAGGTCAGATGCTTTTCAAGTTACGACCAAGGTAACATTACAGGTTATAGTGTGAATGACAGACAACGACTGATGACGACGGACGACGATAGCTGACGGACAAAGTTATCCCTAAGGGTCTCACACCTCAATTAATTGTCCCATAGGGTTACTGTACTGCCAACATCTGAGCTTCAAAGCTGGGCAGCAGACATTGTTGTTGGTTTAATATATTCAGTATAGCCAAGACCAGTAATTAAAAAAAATAGAATACATAAGTTAGCCAGGTTATTTTTTTTCTCGCTCATGTTTATGTGGCCCCTATGGAAATCATACACGGTCTAGCTGAATATTTAGTGCTTAGGTCAAACACATCTGAAATTTGAATGAAACCTCACATCAACATGTTTTTTTTTTTGCATCATCTGTCTTTTACTCTGTAGATGTATGCTAAAGCAAAGAAAACCCTATTATTTGAAATTAAAAAATTGCCAAAAATTGAGAGAAAAAATAGAATTATTTTCTGTTTTCCATTAGTCTCTAGGTCCGTGAGCTTTCAGGGCAGATAATAGTGGTGTGAGACCTAAGTGTTAGTCATGCTACGTAGGAGACAAAATAACGTGTACAGCTTACTTCTTATTTCGCGGGCTCATAACTAATGCATTTCCGTACATATCGCTAGCTCAATTATTTTCACATACGTTTTTTTAAATCAAATTTCGGGGATGATCAAATGCTTCTGTAACCGTTGAAAACTGCCTTGTTTATATCAAAGAGGAATTTCCCATTGTTGTTCGGCATTTATCGGGTCCTTAGCAATAATAAATACGGACATTTCTTGATCTGTGGTAAAACTTTGTTTGGACTTCTGCCCACCTCCCCCTCTACTACCCCCCTCCCCCTCTCTACTACCCCCTTCCCACCTGTTTCTCTACTACCACCCTTAAATATGTTTTCAATAAACTGTTCTACTTGGTTTTCAATGAAAAAAAATAAAATAAAAATACATACTCTCTATACCATATAAAGGTCTCTGACTCTTTAATAAAAACTGATAAAAACAGCTATAGACCTCGCTTAAAGCCTTGCTGTGCTTGTATTTTTGGTCACAGCATCGTCATTCCGATTCGAATCAATAGGGTACATATTATAACAAATAGCCACAACACTGATTTCTTCAATGTGTACTTTATATCGCATCAGCGAAACGTTAAACACGTTTGAAAGTAGGTCGACTTCGATCTGACCTAAGCAATGCATTTTCTATGTACATGGTAGGGTAGTGGGAAATATCTATCTGCGACGACTCTCGCATAAATATGCAACGTGATCGTTGAAAGAAAACCGTTTAACAACACTCACCGGTACGAAGAACTTCCAGGAGTAATCACAGACGCTGTAATCGAGTTATTTCACAAACCGTTATTTGTTTTTAGTTTCGATTCACCATGTAGAATTAAATTACTGGTTTCCTTGTTACCTTCATACTTACGATATGAAGCTGGGTACAAGGCGACCGGAAATGAGACTGGACCAATCCGGGTGACGTATTTTCAACATGGTGAATCGAAACTAAAAACAAATAACGGTTTGTGAAAGAACTCGATTACAGCGTCTGTGATTACTCCTGGAAGTTCTTCGTACCGGTGAGTGTTGTTAAACGGTTTTCTTTCAACGATCACGTTGCATATTTATGCGAGAGTCGTCGCAGATAGATATTTCCCACTACCCTACCATGTACATAGAAAATGCATTGCTTAGGTCAGATCGAAGTCGACCTACTTTCAAACGTGTTTAACGTTTCGCTGATGCGATATAAAGTACACATTGAAGAAATCAGTGTTGTGGCTATTTGTTATAATATGTACCCTATTGATTCGAATCGGAATGACGATGCTGTGACCAAAAATACAAGCACAGCAAGGCTTTAAGCGAGGTCTATAGCTGTTTTTATCAGTTTTTATTAAAGAGTCAGAGACCTTTATATGGTATAGAGAGTATGTATTTTTATTTTATTTTTTTTCATTGAAAACCAAGTAGAACAGTTTATTGAAAACATATTTAAGGGGGGTAGTAGAGAAACAGGTGGGAAGGGGGTAGTAGAGAGGGGGAGGGGGGTAGTAGAGGGGGAGGGGGTAGTAGAGGGGGGGTAGGGTGTGGGCGGGGTAGGGTACGCGCCGTCTGCCTGTGCTTCTGCCTAGATCGACAGTTTATATATGAACTATGTTAAATTTGCACTGCATTGACATAAACTGCTGTTGTGATGCCTGTACGTTAACATAAGATACAAGAATTTCAATTTAGAAACTTAACATATTTCTCTTTCAACCCTAAAACCTATGAGGGATAGGAAATATACAATGTACATGTAATACACATTATGTTTTAGGTTGGTTTTGCTGCAGCATTCATCATTGATGACGGGATGACTGTTATTACGCGAGCGGCTAGAGTCAGTCCACAGCATGCTGGTGCTGGAGTGTACTCCAAGTTAAACCAACACGCCTTAAAGGCATCCCATGCTAAAATCCATGCATTCACGACCTGGGATGCCAATCAGATCGTTTCCAAAGAGTCATTCCAAAAGGCCCATACGCAGATATATGATAAGGTATGATATAAAGCATATAAGTGCATGTTAAATATAATTCCGAAGTCAGTCCAAAAGTTCCACACTCTTATAATTTATATTGTAAAATATAATTTATATATTATTATGATACAGATAATGTTCGTTTATTCGGCGCTGACAGATAAACCAAAATCAATGCGGAATTAATCCGCATTTATTGTAAGTAAAGTTATCTGAAGTCATACAACGGCATGAAGAACAAGACATGTCACTGCATTGACCTTTGACCTCTAAGTATGACCTTGACCTTGGAGCCAGGACCTGGATTTTGTGCAAAAGGTATTGACCGGACACGATTTAACCTTTGACCTATACGTGTGACCTTGACCTTGGGGTCATAGATCTTGATTTTGTGTGAGACATATCGATTTGTTATGGTGAGTACTTGTGCCAAGTTATTTGAAAATCTATCCAGGAATGCCAGAGTTATTGACCGGACACGATTTGACATTTGCCCTCCAAGTGTGACCTTGACCTTAAAGCCAGAGACCTGGATTTCGTGCACGACACGTCGTCTTGTTGTGGTGAACACTTGTGCCAAGTTAGTTTAAAATTCCAGGAATGCAGTTATTGACCGGACACGATTTGACATTTGACCTCTAAGTATGACCCTGGATTTAGTGCGCGACATGACATCTTGTTGTGGTGAGTACTTGTGCCAAGTGTTTTGAAAATCCGTCCAGGAATGCCAGAGTTATTGACCGGACACGATTTGACCGTTGACCTCTAAGTGTGACCTTGACCTTTGAGCCACGAACCTGAATTGTATGCGCGACACGTCGTCTTGTTGTGGTGAGCACTTGTGCCAAGTTATTTGAAAATCTGTCCATGAATGTCAGAGTTATTAACCGGACACAAAAGTACTTCATTTTGACCTCTAACCTCTAAGTGTGACCTTGTCCTTGGAGCCACGGACCTTGATTTTGTGCGCGTCACGTCGTTCTGTTGCCTGCAATTGTGCCAAGTTATTTGAAAATCCGTCCATTATTGTCAGAGTTATTAACCGGACACGATTGTACGGAAGAACAAACGAAGGGACTGACGGACGGACAGACGGACGGACAGTGCGACTACTATATGCCACCCTTCGGGGCATAAAAAGCAATATGGCTGCAGTTCTTGGTTTCCTAAGCATTGCCTAATAAAATTGATAGGTAAAGGCACTGCCATCATCAATATATATAAATATAAATAAATATAATCTGTATCGATGTAAAATGTGGTGGCATTTTATGAATCTGTATCGATGTAAAATGCGGCGGCATAATATATAATCATGTAAAATGTAGTGGCATAATAAATAATAATGTAAAGTGTGGTGGCATAATATATAAAAATGTAAAATGTGGTGGCATAATATGAATCTGTATCGATGTAAAAGGCGGCGGCATAATATATAATCATGTGAAATGTGGTGGCATAATATATAATAATGTAAAATGTGGTGGCATAATATGAATCTGTATCAATGTAAAATGCCGCGGCATAATATTATCATGTAAATGTGGTGGCATAATATATAATAATGTAAAATGTTGTGGCATAATATATAATAATGTAAAATGTTGTGGCATAATATATAATAATGTAAAATGTGGCGGCATTTTATGAATCTGTATCGGTGTAAAATACGGCGGCATAATATATAATAATGTAACATGTGGTGGCATTTTATGAATCTGTATCGGTGTAAAATACGGCGGCATAATATATAATAATGTAACATGTGGTGGCATAATTGAATCTAAATCGATGTAAAAAACGCGGCGGCATAATATATAATTATGTAAAATGTGGTGGCATAATATGAATCTGAATCTATGTCATTTTTTATTTTCTTGTTTGACTTTAGAAAAGTTCAACTGTTACATGTAAATAGACTCAAGTTATAGTGTTTGTGATGTCGTTTGCATTTTTTATTACTTTTGCCTTCTCGTAGGTCTGTTTGTATGTTTGTTTTTGTGTTGTGTGGTTGACTGTCGTCCTTGAATGCTGCTTTCCCTGTCCGATATTTTTATCTTTCTTTATACATGATGTTACATTGCCATACCGGCTGATTTTTTGTCGTACCCTTAATGGTTTGTTCTTTTCTTGCTCTGGCTTCTGCCAAGTAATTGAGTACTTGCTTCGTGGCTTTCTAGGCTTTTTTTAATTTATATATACATGGTCATTTATGTGTTATACTTATACTGCCTATTAATGCTGCATTGTTTGTGAGAGAATATAACCTGGCGGAGATATCTTTATTAACACTGTACCATTTTATTTGGATGACAATAGCGTAAGGTTCGGTGCACCCTGTAACCTTGTTTAAACCCCATGGACCCTTTTTGCCACTGACCGTTCCAAGGCGGTAGCCATATTGTCAATCATTTTATGTTTGTGATGTCGTGTCTTGCCTTTTAGTCATCTGTAAACTGTCGTTTATTTCAATGATTTCTGTTGGTTAGCTGTGATCTTTGAATGCTGCATTTCCTGTTCGACTTTTATATCTACTTCTGACGATCCTTTCATAATGCAATTCAATATGACTTCTTGTGTTGTTACCTTTTCTTGTTTTTAGTGTTCTGTATTCTTGTCTTGTGAATAACGTTTAAGTATGCAAAAATATAGTTTCAAATAGCACAAAGTAGTTTTACATGTATCACAGAGAGAGAGAGAGAGTAATTTGATTATTATCTAATTTCAGCCAATGGTGAGGTTTCTTTTCAATGCTCACTATGTAGACCTACCTGACGAAATAACGCCGTCTGTACTTCTTAAAGAAGCCTCCAATTCTGATCTAGAAAAATACGTCACATCGCAAATAAACAAGACCCACTTGTTTCCATATGATCGAATTATTGTTGACTGGGTTCCATTCAAACTACTTCCGTCAAATATACCATTAATGCGGCCACCTAGAGATAAGTCTGTTATGCTCACTGATGTTACCACACATGGTCTACAACCAAAAGGACTACTGTCCATATCTACGACATATCCATGCACAGATCCTCCTTTTGCATGCACTCTTGAAATATATGGTATGGATTTAGCAACTCTGAAAGACCATGTGTCAGCTCACATAAAACGTATTCGTGATAAAACTGAGGGCATAACAAGTCTTCTGGTCTATGTGGAGCCACATGTTCTAGCCGCATCAGAAAAGGTGTTTGGTGGGCTTGGACTGGTGAAAAGTGAATGGAGAGAATACAACCCAGACAGGACATACTCAAACCAATTTCTGTTTGAGAAAATTTTATAAACTAAAAGGATGTCAATACCAATTTAAATTATTATTATCAAATATATTTATACAATAACACTTGGGATGTCAAATACAAGTTTAAATTGTTATTATCATAGAAATGTATAGCTCGTTTAGTCTGATTTTAATGATACTATATAAAAAAAAACAGATAATATGTTTGTAAAGTAATAGGCTATTTGTCTCCATCGCTCGATCATAGTTTTTAGCAACATATGGAGATAAACTGTTCTAATATATACATATAAAGAATGTTTTACGTTTTTTAGTTAATTTACAGTTCAAAATAAGAAAGCAGAAGACGTGTTTTAGTTTTAATTTTAAAACAATTTCGCAGAGCAGTTTTGTATTTGCACAATATGTTCCTTCGTTGGATACCATGATAAACAATGTGGAGGCACCCAGCAGTTTATTTGTATTTTTATTAGAAGGATAATTATGATATTAAAGCTTGACTGGGACTGACTTAATGTACAGAATAAGCTGTATGTAGTCCTCGTGTAATTCAACTTGTTTTCAAGTTCCTTCCAATCACAAAGTATGTTGAAGATGTTGATACCAACGCCCTTGCTTATTCTTGCAAGCCATCAACGTGCATCTCATACATGTATATTGCTGTATCAATACTCTCTCTCTCTCTCTCACGTCTCTCTCTGTCTATCACGTCTCTCTCTCTCTCTCTGGAATTCTAAATCGTTATAATGACGAGGGAAGCATTCAACAGGTCGTCCGACATGTACTTAGGATATGTTCGTGGAACAAAATCCCTACTGGGCGTGTACGATGACCTAGAGTATTATTCTCATTCAACATCAAGGGCAGGCTCAACATGATCAGGCATGTTCTTGATACAGACGTCTTTGTCGTTTAGAGGACCTCCAGGTAACGGTTTTTACTGAAATGAGTAGGAACTATATGTACTGACCCTTTTCTCCTTTGATTTTATTTGAATACTGTTTACGTCATATTTAGCTCATGTTATGACATATATGACGTCGATATATTTTTGGTAGAGGTAGACAACACCATTTCTCCTAGAACCAGTACTGTATACTTCCCGCCATCCGCAAGAATCGGCATCTTTCTCACTTGACAAATAGAGCACTTATAATTAATGGTGAGAGGTGAGAGGCGAGAAAGTTTTAGAAGCAGCGTATTTACTACCACGGATGCGCTGTTCGTATATCAACAATAAACGTAGACACCATAGCAGACCAGGAGTCATTTTACAATAAGCATACACATGTATGGAAGATATTGAACCACATGTAATGTGGTCAAACTTCTATGTAATGTTTACTTTCTCAAAGCAGGGAGGTCATATTACTTATTGCAGAATGACCGGGAGCCAGTGTACTACAGATGTATGCTTATAAGACATTGACCCCCTCGAAGTATCAACATTTTAAAAATGGAGTCATTTTTGTAACGGCAAGGGGTTATGTTACTACATAACATAATGACCATGTGTCATTCTATTCAACGGAATCTTGACCGAGGGTTCATTAGTGTATGGGACTCAGTTTTACTTCATGATACCTGGTTTTAGCATCTATTGCATTAAGAACCAATAAATTTAAAATAAAAATGTGTCTACATGCGCACAATATGTTTATCTTAAATATAGTCACGTACCGCGGCAAATTGAGATAAAACAATAGGTCGACGAACGCATTGCACTCAATGTGTACATAATTATTTCGTCAATTTCAGCGCTGTTTTATTTAGTTTGATTATTTAGTTTGGTAAATTTAAGTCAATAATTATTACAATGTTTAGCATTACCATGGTCCCGCCTTAATTCCATTAAGCGATGGGAAAGCTTATATTAGCAGGACTTTATACAGATATTTCGACAATAAAATGCGTTTAAAAACAATAAAATGCGTTTAAAAACATTTTTTACTGAAAAAAATGCAAAAACTTGTTTAAAATTACCTATTAAATGTTTTAATTTAACAATATGCAAGCTTTTTAAACCGAAATGAAGGCTATATTTCAATCACCAGCCAACTCCGTTTTCGCTTGTCAGAGAAGGGGTTTGATGGGGTATGAAAGTTAATACTCGGACCACGTAATGGTTTGGTATTTGTAATATTGTTTAGATTGGTTTTTTTTCATTTTTTGGTTTGGTAATTGTTACATTGTTTAGTTTGATAAATATTACATTGTTTATGTGGGTAAATGTAACCTTGTTTAGGTTGGTAAATGTTCATTGTTTAGGTTTGTACATGTCACATTGTTTAGTTTGGTATATGCTATATTGTTTGGGTTGATAAACGTTACGGTTTATTTTGGTACATGTACTATTGTTTAGTTTGGTACATGTTACCTTGTTTAGTTTGTTTCTCGCTGTTTAGTTTGGTACATATAACATTGTTTAGTTTGGTAAATGTTACCTTGTTTAGTTGTTTCTTTCCATTGTTTTGTTTGGTACATGTAGCATTGTTTAGTTTGGAAAATGTAGCATTGTTTAGTTTGGTAAATGTTATATTGTTTAGGTTGATAAACGTTACAATGTTTAGTTTGGTACATGTAATATTGTTTAGTTTGGTAAATGTTACATTGTTTAGTTTGGTACATATAACATTGTTTAGTTTGGTAAATGTAGCATTGTTTAGTTCGGTAAATGTTATATTGTTTAGGTTGGTTATTGATACATGTTTTAATTTGGTACATTGTTTAGTTTGGTACATTTTATATTGTTTAGATCATGTTACATGTTACATGTTTTAGTTTTGGTAATTGTTACGTCGTTTAGTTTGGTAAATGTAACATTATTTAATTTGGTAATTGTTACATTATTTAGTTTGATACATGTTACATAGTTTAGTTTGGTAAAGATAACATTGTTTAGTCTGGTAATTGTTACATGTTTTAGTTTGGTAAATATTACATTGTTTAGTTTGGTAAATGTTACTTTGTTTAGTTTGGTACATGTTACATTGTTTAATTTGTTAAATGTTACACTGATTAGTTTAGTTTGGTACATATTACATTGTCTAATTTGGTAAATGTTACATTGTTTAGTTTGGTACAAAGTACATTGTCTAGTTTGGTAAATGTTACACTGTTTAGTTCAGTTTAGTTTCAAATTTGTAAATGTTACATTATTTAGTTTGGTACATGTTACATTGTTTAGTTTGGTAAATGTTACGTTTGGTTGTAATTGATACGTTTCGTTTTCGTTTGTGTGAAGACGATACCATAACGGAATTATCTACAATCGACCCATTTAAGACTATTTATGATGTGAGGGTGCAACCTCCTTTAAAGTTACGTACATGTGTTATCTGTTTGGTTTATTTAAATTTAAAGTTGATAGGCGACAAAGCGTGCCTGATAATAAGTGTATGTCATTTAATCTGATTTGGATATTATTAAACATCTTGTATTAGATCTGTACGATGGTAACTATTACGGCAAGGATTGCGATAAAGAATGACTAAAACAGGGATTTTCTCAACAGGCAATACTCCTTGTGCGTCACTATAAAAAATATATAGGCCAAAGTAATTTAATATTGACACCACATGAACTTGTAGAGAAAAGTGAGTGGTCTGCCACTATTACAAAAAAAATGACCGTAATATATAGCCTAAAATGTGCTGATAAAACGTGCACTACCACTCAACCAAACAGCCAACCATCATTATTTTAAAATTTATTAAACTATTTGGCATACATGATATGATGTGGTGGTTTAATAAGCAATATATATCATTTTTGCAAACGACCAGTTATTTGCCATGCTTTCTTTTTTAAGCCTCACCTAATAAAGTTGATTTTCGCGCATGCCATTTTTGCAAACTGGTTTAATTCATTTAATAATGTTTGCCGTAACTTGATTCTTTCCTTTGAAACAATATAGCATTTAATCTCGAATATACTTCATTTTTCAAGTAGGTGGGACTATTTACGCTCGGCTGCACACGCATATAAAGTGCAATTCCACTCCAACTGTACGCGTAAATGGATATTCCACTGCATGAAAAGACACTGACAGTAGTAGTGTCTCTGTTATTTTTTGTTATCATTAGAATTGTTGCTGATACTATTATAGCGACGGGAATATAATGAATAATTATATATTTTTCCGGCGTTTATGCGGATTTAAACGCCGGTAGTGAATGGCAAATTTACCGTAAAGCACTAATTCCATTCATGGATTAGGCTACGCCATTTACTACCGACGTTTAAAACCGCATAATGCGAAACATGAAGGATCTTACATGAGTACTCATTCATTATTGAGTTTATAAAACGAGTTGGCAAAATGATACAATGCGAGGCTCTTGCCGAGCATTATATCATTTTTGATAACGAGTTTAATTATTTCAATAATGAATGAGAACGAATGTTAGGTTATATTTATTACATAACTTATAACGTCACATTACGTCAGAAAACGTACATAAACGTGACGTCCATGACTTATGTATACCACTAGTGGAATATCGAAAATATTGAATGGTGTTATTACACTCCTACACCGCATTCTTTAATAAATGAGCACTCGTGTACTTTGTAAAAGAAAACACTAACATGCCGGCCTCATCCATTTCGATGTTAGGGTTAATTGATAATTTCAATTGTTCTAGTCTGCATTCAAGGCAATAAGCGCACGCGCTGCAAACCCCACAGGGTTTTGTATTTAAAGTCAGATAATGCAATAAACTGTAGTACAATTTGAGTTTTTAGTACTACCATAGGTTTAAATACATTCATTGTTGCAATATAGTCAACAGTTCGGAATGTATAAAACAATTTATTTGCACTATTCAAATGTGTAAAGAAACTAATAGAATGCTGCGACTTAAAAAACAACACACGCAAAAGTGCCATTTGTCCCTTTAATGTATCCTGGTGCGTAACCTAGGATAGTACACATTGCTGTCCCGCAATGAATATTCTTGTAAATAAAGGGTAATTTTAGTTGCATTCATTATATTTAGACTATCTAAAATAGAAAATATCAATATGTTTCACCACCACAAGAAATAATTGACACTTTCTCACATGACAATTCGGGGCTACCAGTGAGATTCGAACCCGCAGGAGTGAGAGGCGAGAAAGTTGTAGACGCAGCGTATTTACTATCCCGGCTGCGGCTACATTGTCAGGGTAAGACATAGGGGATAACAGTGTATTTATCATGTACTAAGGCGGATTCAGGGATATGGCGGACCCGGCGTCCCCACCATCTAAAATCTCACAAGTATAACCTATGCATGCCGGATTACATGGGGCACGCGCCTTTTCTACTGTTAGTCATGATTGGATTTAACATAAAATTAGTCTGGAAAAATACAACTCAATTCACTAAACGTCAGGTAGAAAAACATTTTATTTCGAAGGATCCTCCGCTCCCCACGCCACCGCCCCGCCCCTCCCACACACAAATTCTGAAATCAAAATCTTGGATCTGCATTTGATGTGTACCCTTCTCCCAAAATGATTTTAGTGATCAATTATTCAGGAAAGCCGGATTAAAACTCCACCCGAGTCTGGGTGTTGCTTCGAAGACTGTATGAAAAAAAAATAGTCTGAAAGTTCGATGCATATGACGTTTATATATGTTGACAGAAATATAAATAAAATGTATTTTTTAATTTGATTTTTATTGGCTGTTTTCTACACAAACCCCTGTGAGTCAACTAAATTTACAACTTTGAGATCAGCCCCCAACATTTTCTCGTGTCTAGTATTTAGTCTGATGTCCTAGTCGTTATCGTAGTTAATTGTACAGGTCTATTCATAGATTATTTATTGTTTTGCGGATAAGCTATTCAAGTGTGGACTAAATACGGGAGTTGCATACATACAATCTTCTTTAATTGGTAAGTCTTAATGCCGCGGTGTGTAATACTAAGCATTCAGCTTAAGCTCATTTATATATTATAGGGTGTACGTATTATCTCTTAGCAAAAGAGCAATATAATTTAGAAAGGTTAAATATGTGTAAACCTTTTAATTAATAGGTGATTTTATATTTATTTAACACGAGATATATTTATATAAACTTTCTGATATACTCCTCTGTGGTTGATAATTTCTCTGCATTTAATTCAATGAATTGACAAAAATATGAACAAGGAAATGCCATATATACTCAATTGCAAAAGAAAGTGGACACTGAGTTTTGTTTAGATTTATTTGTATAAATTTGATTTAGAATTAAATTAGCAAATTCCAAAATGAATATGCCATGTTTGGTACCGACGTTTTTATCATTCCATTGCCTATATCATGTTGTCATTTGTTTTTCAATAGGTCGAATCATTAAGGGGCTGTCGCTGGATAAAAAGGATAGGGTGTAAAGTAAAATTTTCAAAGTGTCCAGTTTCTTTTGCAATTGAGTATATTATAAAAAGGAGGGCAATGTTGCATTGACTTAGACAAATGTTTTTATGCAAAGTGTATATCAGAGGCTCGTTAATGTCTGTATTTATGCTGCTATTTATGCATGTAGATATTATATCTTTAAAAGAGTATTAACAGTCTTTTTAGGAAATCATTATTGTGGCCTGTAGATATTTAAGAAATAATAAATACATACCTGTATTTTATCTGTGAATGAAATACAGTTAGGAGTTCGGATGCGTAGTAATTAAATCACGAGTGCATAAGGACGAGTGACGTGACGTGACGCTGTTTGCCGTCAGACGTTCTCAGCTTGTTCAGGTGGAGGGATGGGATGTGGTGGTGCAAGGTTTGGGAGCATGGCAAGTTTGTTGTAATTAAAATTTCATTAAAATTACTGTTTAGTTTGTCTTCGTGACGTATATTTACCAAACTGTTTATTTAATTTCGTTATGTAACGTTAACGGTTTAAAAAGTGACGTCATGTAACGTGGCGCGTCTTTCATATACACAAAATAACACATGATAATGAACCTTTGGAAACGGACGAACACGACACATACACAATATTGCAGTCTCGGTTTGATTGAGACTGTTCATGAACGGTAAGGGAGACAACTGTATATTGTTTTACTGTAAAATACGGCTGTTCCATTAATTTCCCGTGTATTTTCATCCGTTTGAATGACGTTGGAATCCGTTACATGACGTCATATTTTGGTAAATATACACACGAAAACAAACTCAACAGTAATTTTAATGAAATTTTAATTACAACAAACTTGCCATTCTCCCAAATCTGCCCCAATTCCCATCCCGATATAAACCCATCATATGCATCAATACACATAACATTTATAAGCATCTTGAACAAGCTGAGAACATTTGACATCATACAGCGCAAGCTATATGACGTAAGCAATGACTTAATTGTTTGTCACTTGACAACTAGTGTATTTAAACATACTGTAGCGCGCAGAACTTTACAAACAGGGGCTCCCAATGGAACAGCCTGCAAACATAGCAGCCTGATTATCTTGACCTCCGAGATAATATAGTGCCCCCACAATAGCGTAAACAATGGGTTATTGTCGTGTTAGAATCGAAATGATAAATACGTACCTGTATTTTATCGGTGAATAATACCGTTAGGAGTTCGGATGCGCAGTAATTAAAGCACGAGTGCGTTACAATTGTCTCTCTTCTTTGTGTATATGAAAGACTGCGCAGGTCGTGTTAGAATTGCTTTTACTTCGGTAATGTACTGGTGTACATCATTAAATGGATAAGTGGGCTATATAAAGCTCTCATGACAGGTTTAATTTGATACTATCCATGCAAAACTTTTGGTAAGGAAATCCCTGTCACATAAGTTCATATGTGGATTTACGACGTTGGGAAGCACTGGTTCTGTGATCAAAATTGATTATATAAAATGTTCAGCCTATATGAACAATTAAAGTAATATACTATTCCTATTTGTTAAAAGCGGAGATAGTTATGAAAGCTCGTGTTTCATTACGTGGTCCCGCATTAAATCCATAAAGCGATGGGAAACCTTATATTAGCAGGATTTTATAACGAATATTTCGACAATAAACCACGTTTAAAAACATGCTTACTGGGAAAATCTGATAACCTGTTTAAAATTAACTATTAATTGTTTAATTTTACAATATGCAAACTTTTTAAGCCGAAATTAAGGTTTTATTTCATACCCCGGCCATCCTCGTTTTCCCTTCTTGGAGAAGGGGTTGGATGAGGTATGAAAGTTAATACTCGGACCACGAAATATTTTGGAAGCTTTTCTAGATTACCATATTATTTTAAAATTTCAAAATATTAAAGGGACCCACGACATTCACAATCTTGATAATATTATGTGAAACGGGGTTTTACATCACGTTAGCACAAAAGGGGTTTTACATCCCGTTAACACAAAACGGGGTTTTATATCATATTAATTTATATTCCGAACAGCAACGTCAGCGGTATATGAGATTAATATATACTGAACCAAACAGTCTCCGGTCATGTTTTGTTTCATAAACATGTTTATGTTGATTTGGTTTGGTATAGATTATTTCTCAATACCTTCCAGCTCTATAATGTATATGTACACGTATGAATATTTATGATTTATAAACATGACCACTTTTATTTATACACATCATTACCTGGTCCTGCCAAGTTCTCCGGCCATGTTTTTCTTCATGAACATGTTTATGGTTATTTAAATCGAAATCAATACACAACAATAGATATTTACAATTAACACATTGAAAAGCGAGAATAAGATTTTATTTGATGACGTAGAAAACGTTGAACAGGTAAATTAATCCACAGGTAAATTTAGTTATCAATTATCTGGCAATAGTTGTGCAGCTAAACCATGTATATAATTCAGATTTACCCCATTTCCCCGTGCAGTCACGCAGTGGTAAAAGTAGTATCTACGTCATGCAAATATTTCTTATTTGTACATATAACTTTGTAGCGGTTTTCGATCTATGTTTCTCTCCGTGACTGTCAAGAAATGTTCATATGATGTTTAAGAGTTACATTTGTTAATTGATAATACTACAATACTACAAAAAGGGTGGCCATTCATCTGGGAAAGATTATATTAGTAGGTTTTATTACCGATATTTCGATAATAAACATGTTTAAAAACATGTTTAAAAACATGTTTTACTGAAAAAATGCGATAACCTGTTTACAAATAAAGAAAAACTGAACTAAAACCTAAAACATTCCTTCAATTAGTTGATGCTTTTGTCTCATCAATACTCAAATACGGATGTGAAGTGTGGGGTTTCACAAAATTGAAGGAGAGAGAGAGAGAAATCATCTCAAGTTCTAGGAGTAAAACTGACAACGAGTAATGCTGGTGTTTACGATGAATTGGGGCGTTATCCATTATTTATCACAACATATACTAGAATATTGGTTGAAATTAGTTACAACAGAAATGTAATTTAATCATCTCTATATAAATCTTCATTATCTGATTATGAAAGTGATTTAAACAATTGGTTATCCAATGTTAAATCTCTGCTTAGCACGTATGGCTTTATGTATATATGTATGGAATGATCCTTTATGTGTGAACCATCAATATTTTGTATCTAACTTTTAACAGAGGTCGGTTGATTTCTTTATTCAAAAATGGAACAATGATCTACAAGAAAATAGAGTATTATGAAGTTAATATAGACATGTTAAAGATAATTTTGGATATGAACACTATCTCAGTATTTTATGTACAAAATGATTACGAAGTGTGTTTACTCAATTACGTTTATTTTCACTTAGCTTAAAGTTCTCTGGTCATGTTTTGTTTCATAAACATGTTTATGTTGATTTAAATCGAAATCAATACACAACACTATCTATTTACAATTCGCACATTGCAAAATCTGTGAAATTTTATTTGAAGACGTAGGAAATTAATCCACAGATAAATGTATTTATCAATAAATCTGGCAATAGTTGTGCACCTATACAATTCAGATTCGTGCAGTCACGCAGTGGTAAAAGTAGTATCTACGTCATGCAAATAAGACTTATTTTTACATACATTTAGTAGCAGTTTTCAATATATGTTTCTTTCCGAGACTATCAATAAATGTTCATATGATGTTTAAGAGTTAAATTTGTTAATTGATAATACTACCAAAGGCTGGCCATTCATCTTTAAGAATTGAGAAAGGTCGTTATGCAAAACATAGGATTGAACGAAATGAAAGAGTTTGTCAAATATGTAATTCAACTGAAATTGAAGAAGAATTTCACTTTGTTTTAATTTGTAAAGCTTATAATTATATTAGAAAGAAATATATCAGAAAATATTACATACAAAGGCCAAGTATGTTAAAATTTGTAACACTTCTATAATCTTCGAAGAAGAAAGAACTTCTTAATTTAAGTAAATATTTGTCTGTGGCGTTTACTGTCAGATGTTCTATTCCAAATAATATTTCTTAAAACATATTCAAGTACATTCTCACATAAATTGTTATTTTATATATAATTCTTTTTGTTTTTTTATATCCTTGGATTATTGATTAAAAGGTGTGATTGATATTATTTATGATTAATTAAGGAGTATATGTATTGACAATTATAAGTGAGTGTGTAGAAATATATGTGTGTCTCTCTCTCTGTATTTCTTTCTTTCCTTCTTTAAAATTACCTATTAAATGTTTTAGTTTTACAATATGCAAACTTGTTATGCCGAAATTAACATCTTATTTCATACCCCAGCCATCCCCGTTATTCACAATTTATAATTTATTAACATATGCATACTTATGATTTATATGTACACATATGAATATTTATAATTTATAAACTGGCATGACTACCTTTATTTATATGTATATGAATACTTATTATTGAATCACATTTGAATACTTATTATTTAATCACATTTGAATACTTATTATTTAATCACATTTGAATACTTATTATTGAATCACATTTGAATACTTATTATTTAATCACATTTGAATACTTATTATTAAATCACATTTGAATACTTATTATTTAATCACATTTGAATACTTATTATTTAATCACATTTGAATACTTATTATTTAATCACATGTGAATACTTATTATTCAATCACATTTGAATACTTATTATTTAATCACATTTGAATACTTATTATTTAATCACATTTGAATACTTATTATTGAATCACATTTGAATACTTATTATTTAATCACATTTGAATACTTATTATTTAATCACATTTGAATACTTATTATTCAATCACATGACTAGTTATGATTTATACAGCTATAAAAAACTTGTCTAGACCAAACATTTTCATAAACAATAAATGAACACGAATGGAATATGAAGCCCCACTTAATGCAGGACCATTTATTTAAAACTGAAAAATGTTAAGAGATTTTCAATTCTTCTAGAACGCTTCCACTCCCTTTAAAAAGTGTTATATATATACTAAAGGAAACAAACAAAACGCAACGCGGGAATTTCTGCACTATATTGTATGTATAATACGCTACATTTAATGGAATGTCTATTATTGATAGAATTTAGTTTGTTTCAAGCAGGTGAGCAAACTCAGGATGTAACATTTTGCAATCAATTTGCATTGGATACAGTATTGAAATGGTTGAAATGTTCAAAGCGGAACTTTAACATTTCTGAATTTCGTGTTACAAAGTGTACCGTGATTAACAAGTCTTCAACAGCACAGTTTTGTTCTTTCTCTAACTAGCTGCAACTCCTTCTTTACAAAACGTCTTGGGATTTCTCTGGAATATTACATGGAATTTATTGTGCGTTATAGATATTTTAAAGTGGAAATTCCCGAGTTGCATTTCTGACTTCCTTTAGTATATATATTGATCTTCATCTAATAATAATAATAATAATAATAATAATAATAAATGTTTTATTTAATGATAATAACTCAATCAATTTACAACAGTTGTTCTCCCTTGAGGCCATCAAATGAAGAAACATGTAACACACACACATGGTTATATACATACACTATTATACAATTCTGAAGAGTGTCCTGTTGAAAAATCAAAAGTCACTATATAAAAATCGTTTAAAGTTATTTTAAAGTACTTAACCAAATGCAAGCAAATTAAAATTAAATAGTATTACCTAAAAGATAGGAATAATATTACTTTTTCAATTCTTTGATATGTTTGGCTTGTCGCATTGGAGGTGCGATCGAGTTCCATATGACAGCACCAGAAAAACGAATACTTTGTTTGTATATATTTAGCCTATGTTTCGGGACGATTAGATCACCATTTGAACAAGTCCTTATTTTATAAGAGAAATGAACCTTTTGAAACAAAGATGTAAGATAATCTGGAGCAAGATTATTGACGAAATTGTAAACCTGCACTGCTTTATGAAATTGTATTCGATCATGGACATTTAACCATTTAAGCTCTTTAAATAAGGGTTTTGAAGATGCATGATATGGCTTATTAAGGATGATCCGAGCAGCTCTCTTTTGGATTTTTTTGGATTCTATTAATGTTGTTGCTAGAGCAATTTCCCCAAATAGTGTTACCATAATCCAAAATTGGTTGTATATATGCATTGTAATACATAATTCTTTTTCATGTGTGAGAAATTTCTTGATTTTGCACAAAAGGTTAGTTTTGTTTGTTAAAGAAGTACAAAGATTATCAACATGGTCGTCCCATGACAGGTTTTTATCAATATATACCCCTAATAATTTTTGACTGTACATGTTCTATTGCTATACTGTTAACATATAATTGTTTTACTTCATTATTAAGTTTAGACAACTTTTGAGATGTATCTATAGTCATATAGTGTGTTTTCATTTCATTTACAGTATACATACGAAATAAATTAATTATATCTATAATAATGTATAATATATATATAAAAAACAAGGTTTATATATGTTTTAGATCGATACTGAAGGAGATGAATATTATTACATTACGCATTGAATTGTTTTGAATGCTGTTTAATGTCTCGTCAACACATCATGTGCCATCATGATAGCGCCTCATATATAATAATAAATACTGAAAAGGGTGTCCCTTGGAAGCAATAAACACAATCAAGAGATACAATTAGATCTCGGTTTTATTGAGTCTGTTCATGAGAGGTAATGTAAACAACACGCCTCCTAGCACCGGCTTAAGCGATATTCTACTTTAAAGTCACAAAGATTGGGCTTGATGATCCTTAAGGACCAGTAAATAATAACACTACTGATTTGTAGTCGGGGCGATTTTTTACGGCCGCCGTACAACACTAAACAAACGCTAGTGTGAATGTCAATAAATACTGTAAATGGGGTCTCTTGGAAGCAACAAACACAAACAAGAGATACAATTAGAAGAATCGGTTTTATTGAGTCTGTTCATGAGAGGTAATGAGAGGTAATGTATACAACGCCTCTCACGCCTCATAGCACCGGCTTAAGCGATATTCTACTTCAAAGTCACATAGTCTGGCATTGATGATCCTTAAGGACCAGTAAATAATAACACTACTGATTTGTAGTCCGGGCGATTTTTACGGCCGGCTTAAGCGATATTCTACTTTAAAGTCACATAGATTGGGCTTGATGATCCTTAAGGACCAGTAAATAATAACACTACTGATTTGTAGTCGGGGCGATTTTTTACGGCCGCCATACAACACTAAACAAACGCTAGTGTGAATGTCAATAAATACTGTAAAGTGGGTCTCTTGGAAGCAACAAACTCAAAAGTAGATAAAAGTAGCAGAAATCATATTAAAAATACATGTCAAAAATGCCGATGTCTTTTCAGCAGTATATTATAAATTCACGCATGCTGGTACAAAATGGAGGACTTGGTAATTCGTCGTGCAACTATTCAGGATAAGGCAAGTGTGCTCGGTATCCATGGCAACGTATATGACGGCCGTGATTATCTCCCATCCTACTATGATCACTTCATGGAGTGTCCGCAGATGACATCTTACGTAGCTGTTGTAGGAGGGAATATTGTAAGATTTTAATAGTTTGTATGTCTTGTAATATTTGTTGCTATTTTTATTCATAAAGATACAGAATGATGACAAAATGAACATTAATTTGGGGAATTCTATCGGCCTTTTTCCCGGGGAACTCCACGGGCCGTTGTAGGAAGGCATGTACAAATATGGCGAAACAATCATATTGTTATTGTTATCTTGTACATGATTACGTAAAATGGGTCGAAATATACATGTATGGCCATGTTATTTTATATTAGACGTCAACACAAAATAGAATTGAATTACAAACACCGAAATTGTATCTATTGACAAGTGCACATAAACATGTATATGTATATACCATCGGGTTTCCGTTGCAAAAAAAAAATATATATATACGTTTTGACCACAGTGTTTTTATATATAATAATGCTCTTCCGTTTCTTTTTTTGATCATACTCTACTTGTATTGGATAAATACGAGAAACTAGATGTTCATTTTGACAATAAAACATACAAACAAAGAGGTATATATAAATTACAGCATGTGTCGCCATCTCATAACCGTACATTTCGGTATATAACGAACGTTCACTTACTTTTATAGATTTTTACCATTATACCCGTTGTTGGTAATTTATTGACATGTCGCCTCCATCAAATCCGTCATGACCAACTGCATTGCCTCATCCAGTTCTGTAACCGTTAGACACTGTCTAATTTAAATCGAAGAGGCATTTCCCATTGTCGCTCGGCCTTAATCGGACCCTTCGCAAAGAAATATACGGAGATGTTTTGATCCGTAGTGAAACTTATTTTGGTTGTTTAACCGTATCGCATTGTTCTATATAAAATGACCTCAAATTAAACAGCATTGGCATAAATTGCTGTTTTAATGTCTTCACTGTGTACGTAAAGTGCGAGTGAAAATGGTTAATTTGGGAATTGAGAAGCTTAACACATTTCTCTATCAACCCTATATATGCATATGAGTGATATGACAGTTACCAAGTAATACACATTATGTTTTAGGTTGGCTTCGCTGCAGCATTCATCATTGATGACGGGACGACTGTTGTTACGCGAGCCGGTAGAGTCAGTCCACAGCATGCTGGGACGGGAGTATACTCCAAGTTTAAACAACACATCTTAAAGGCATCCCTTGCTAACATCAATGCTTTTACAGCCGCAGATGCCAATCAGGTCGTTTTCAAAGAGTCATTCCTAAACGCTCACACGCTTTTACTTTCTAAGGTACGATACAATTTATAGTATGAGTTTGCAGGTTAAAAAGCATGTTTGCCAAGCAGGTCATTTTCAAAGAGTCATTCCTAAACGCTCACACGCTTTTACTTTCTAAGGTACGATACAATTTATAGCATGTGTTTGCAGGTTAAAAAGCATGTTTGCCAAGCAGGTCAATGTATACCAAACAGGTCGTTTTCAAACGGTCAAAGGTTTATGTATGATAAAGAAAATGCTTGCCAGTCAGACAGTTTCTATAAAGTCATTTAAAAAATAGTCATTAAAATTCTTCTGTATGCCTATACATGCTAAAGTTCAAAATAACTGATATCATATTATGATACAATTCACAAAAATTACTTGTTTCCAATTAGTCGAATAATTATTATTATTGTTATTATTATTATTGTTATTATTGTTATTATTATTATTATTATTAATATTATTATTATTATTATTATTCATCGAGAAGTGAGCAAACTTTATTCCAAGGCGGTAGCCCTATTGTCAACTCTCTTTTTGTGTTTGTGATGTCGTATTTGACCTTTTATTCATTTGTAATGTTATATTCTTTTGTAATGTTGTTTTTTGTTTCTCTGTCTGTTTGTGGTTGACTGTCGTCTTTGAATGCTACTTTCCCTGTCCGATCTTTTTTATATTTCTTTATATTTTCACGAATGCGAATGAGTAAAATCTATGATATGCTAATATACCGACGTCATTGGTTCAGTATGGTTCAGTATGGTAAAGTTGCTATTTTAGCTCATCATAACTTCTAAAAGACTTGAACGATTTCAATAAACTACGACTCATTTTTCAGGTGAAATGTCTGAGAAAAAAGACTGTTTTGGAAAACAAAATGACTAGGCAAAAATACTGTAAAATATAAAATTCTTGACCGCATTTCATCACATATGGCTCGTAATGATAAGCTTAGAATAGTTGCTTATTAAAACAGTCTAATTGTTTGATGCGTTTCAGTATTTCTTGTTTAATAACGTTTACTTGTAAAAAGATACTTTCATGTAGTATACAGCACGTTTCATATATTAAACTATCGCTATCTTCAGCATCAAATTGCGAGTATTTTTACTTTTATCTAATTTTAGCCAATGACGAGGTATCTTGTCAATGCTCACAATATAGCCATACCTAATGAGATACCGCCATCTGCACTTCTCAAGGAAATGTCAAATACTGATCTAGAAGATTACGTCACCTCTGAAATAGTCAAGGACTACTTGTTTCCAAATGGTCGAATTGTTGTTGACTGGGTTCCATTCCAACTTCTTCCATCAAATGTACCATTGATGCTGCCACCTCGAGATACGTCTGTCATGCTTACTGATGTTACCACACATGGTCTACAAGCAAGAGGACTCCTGTCCATATCTACGACATTTTCAAGCATAGAGCCTCCTTTTGCAAGCAATCTTGAAATATACGGTACTGACATCACAACTATGAAAGACCACGTGTCGGCTCACATAAAATGTATTCGTGATAGAACTGATGGCATAACAAGCCTTCTAGTCTTTGTGGCGCCACATGTGGAAGTCGCTGCAGAGGAGGTTTTTGGTGAGCTTGGATTGGTGAAAAGTGAATGGAGAGAATACAATCCAGACAAAACATACTCAAGACAATATTTGTTTGAGAAAAATATATAAATTAAAAGGATGTCAATACCAATTTAAATTAGTATTATAATTATTATCGTAGAAATGTATCCCCTGTTGGATCAAAATTATATGATAGAGCCTCATTTTGCATGTACTCTTGAAATATACGATACTGACATCGCAACTCTAAAAGACCACGTGTCGGCTAACACAAAATGTATTCGTGATAGAACTGATGGCATTACACGCCTTCTAGTCTTTGTGGCGAAAAGTGAATGCAGAGAATACAATCCAGACAAAACATACTCAAGACAATATGTGTTATTATCGTAGAAAAGTACCCCCTGTTGGATCAAAATGATATGATAAAATATTAAAATATGTAGTTCATCTTTTTGTATAGTAAAAATAAACAGATGTTAAGACCTTTAGTTTCATTAGCTCAAACTAAATCGTATTGCTTTAAAATAAACCACCTGACGTCATTTTGTATTACTATTTTATGGCCAAAACTGTTTTTCTCTTTGTCAAAAAAATAGTGAACACATTTTGCAGGTAAGCAGCAAAATACATCACTTCAATGTAAATTAAATTAAATTCAGTTGATGTTTATATCTACTTATATCTACTTAAAAAACACCGAAGATGAACACCTAAAACGGAAGTCCACATCCGAGCCATTTGTAGCTTTTTCACAAATACACAGTTTGGTCGGTTGACGGAAGGCTGGCTGAAAAATACACGTGAGTATACACGTGAGTTAGATTCACTGCTATTGACTTGACCGCAATTTCATCAATTTGAAGATACTTAGCGGTTTACACTTTAAAAAATGTGTAAAGTGGTCACATGACTGCTTTGGATACCGGGATAAACAATATGAAGGCGCACAGATTTTAGTCTTGTTTCAGATTTCCTAAAAGAAATCAGACTATATAAATCAGTATAATGTGTTCTTATATATATTTACTTGTTTATATACCCGTTGACGGGAATTTGTTGATTTACATCTATAGTTTATATTACTACCATATCATCCCTTATTTTTTTGATAGTTTTATCTTGAAGTTTATATATTTACATTAATTTTTAATTACTACTAAATTTCTTCACCTTTCGTCTTTGTTTGCGCACAATATGACCTATTTATGTGTCGACGTGCCGTCAAACACTATTCATTCATTCATTCTATTGCTTAGCTTTCTTAGTAAAAGGGTTTTTCTTTGGATTTCCCTAGTAATTATCGTTTGTTCTGTATGCGTGTTTTAGTTGACTTTGTCATGATCGACTTTTATACCTACTTTTATTATAGATCTAAGTATAGATAAATCTAAGTATATATAGAACTAAGTATAGATAAATCTAAGTATAGATAGATCTAAGTATAGATAAATCTAAGTATAGATATATCTAAGTATAGATAAATCTAAGTATATATAAATCTAAGTATAGATAGATCTAAGTATAATAAATCTAAGTATAGATAAATCTAAGTATAGATAAATCTACGTATAGATAAATCTAAGTATAGATAAATCTAAGTACTAATGTATATAATATACATTAGTATACTGAATCAAACAGCTAACGCGCTAATAGACAATACCTTTAATGTAGGAACTTATTATATGCCGACTGGTACCGTTGGTGATTTGAATGATTTTTTTTAAATTTACAGTCGTTATTGACAACATATTTGTCTCGTTCAGAATGCAATTTGTTTTGATTTATTGATTGTTATTATTGAGATAGTAAAGGTATTGTCTACTGGTGCGTTAGCTGTTTGGTTCAGTATATGCGTTGGATTAACAGTATATCTAGATGCACATGGGGAACACAACCCAAATCTCCCCTGAAAGCTTTACACAATCAGGAATAAGATGCGTAACACAATCAGATGTCTCCGTCTTTATCAAGTTTATGAAAATCGTTTTGTTGTTTAAATCCGACCACCACATTCGACACAACTGACAAGTTCATTCTATTTTAATTATTAATTAGTGAAGCTTTTATAAAAAAAATCAATCGCTATTCTTTGACTTGAACAGGCCCCGTGTGGTTGCCGGGGTAGAATACAACCACTTCAAACACACCGTCACATGCAGAGGGGTAGGACCACCCCCCCCACACCCCCACATTCATATTCATTTTGTCATTTTTTGCTCATGATCATTAAAGGACTTCATCATGACCCCTGCATTGTTTCAGGTGACATCTCTCTCACATCACTGAGAGCAGTGGCAGAAAAACAATAAACGTGGCTCCAGCGTAAATGGAGTGTCTACAATAGAACTCTGCAGTTCAGGGTGAGACGGTCCTAGGCCCATTCACCATACATTATCTCGATGTACATGGAGTATGAGCCTGGCATGTTCATGCCTGTTAGGCGCCATATAACCTTTAATGTGTTGGTGCGCCTTAAAACCCAATTCAATTCAATTGACTTGAACAGAGCTTAAGTTACTGTGTGGACATACGATGTTATTAACGTTGATCCTCTACTGAGAGATCATTCTCCAAGTTTTAAACTTCCCAGATGTTAGACTGTTTCGAATTGGTGCTGTCATCTATTAGGATAATGACCAGAAGATGACCAGAATATAGGCTTCCTACGAAGAAGAATTATGTTTGCCAAACGTTTTTTAATGAACGAATAAGAATAATGTTAAATTACACTACACAACCGTTAATCAAAAATCTATCCAGGTGTCCAGGTAAAATAATATATATGTGTGATTAAAAGTATAGGTTTATTGACAGATTATTAAGATACCCGTCGATGAATATGTGTAAAATGAATTATGATTTGGTAATTCTTAATTCTACGCTCCAGTTTTGAGGTTTGGCTTGGCTGGTTAAAGCTGTTTATATTTGTGTACAGATAAGTAGATATAAAGGTCGAACAGGAAATGCATCATTCGAAGTCCACAATGTACATACAGAGTTTGGAATTTTAAAATATGTAAGTTATATATACAACTCGTAGTCAGTAGGTTTAGGAACGGTGTACATACGTTGTAAAGTTTGGCTCTTGTTGACGGGCAAGCTGCTTTATGCCCACTACACGTCAAAAACTATGTACTTATCAAAACCTGCCGAACAAATAGTATCAATTATACATCATGTCATTTATAAACTGTCATAACCGTTACTCTGAACTACTCTTGTAATAACTATAGTGGTTTTTTCATACAATAACAAATACTATTAATACGAATTAAAACATGTATTATGATAAATAACAAAAATTGCATGAGTAAATACACATTTTCAAATTTCGTATCATTTCAATGGCGTTGGGTTGGCAGAGTTTGTGATTTCTTTTCAGTAGGCTTGGCTCGAACCTTGATAGCAACCTATTTGAATGTAGGTTTTGTATTTCCCACCATTGGACGTTAAGGCGTTTTTCCCTAGGACATGAACATTGTCAAACATGATTAATAGTGTTTCGTTTGTTAATAAGGATTCATGCGGAATTTCTTTGCTCGATAACACAATAATTATATATTCGGACGCAGCTTAAGTCAATCTAAATGCACAGATTCTTTGGCAGAATCTGTTCAAAGGTCGATTTATATACCAACAGCTTGATTTGACATTTATGCAACACCGTACGTAGGGAGGAGTAAAGAAAGCTACATTGGTGTGTGAATTAAACTCCATGGGAAGTCGGTTGTCACGATGGGTTAACTTACATTCTAACACATTTGACAAAAATCTTGCAATCCGATTGATTGACGTTCAGCAATTTGCGTCTATTAAATAGTAATTAACCTGTAGCAAATCAATTCACGTGACGTTAAACCGTCAGAGACGTTTAGTTTTATTTGAAAGCGTGTGTTGGAAAATCTGTCAAAAACAATGAAATACGTTAGAAAGAAGTTAACAAGTACTGAAATGTTGTAATTTGCGACAGTATATCAGACGTTCAATGGTAGCAAATCATGGTTAACCACTCCGCTAAAGCCTCGCCAATAAACAAAATGTGCGACCAATAAACGACTGATATACCGTCGTGACATTCAAAAATACAGTTATAATAACTCTATAATAACAATGACTTAAATCTCGACATCGCGCGTGTAAATAACGAACGATGCTTCATGGTTTGTAAACGCATTAATGTCCTTGCTCCGTGTACGCGAACAAACTAGTTTACTGTCCTCCTTGAATGCTACTTTCCCTGTCCGATCTTTTTATATTTCTTTTTTAAGTCATATTTCAAGCTTGAGCTCAAAACTGAAATATTTATTTGACTTTTTTAATTAATATTTGCCAAAGGGAAAATTTCAGAACAGTTGTACGTTTTGCTTATCTCTATGCATGTAAAGTTTCACGTAATTCCAAGTCTATTTAATATGATTTGAAAAAAATAGTTTTAAGACTGAGAATGAAATATGACTTGAGTTGTTTTGTGAACTTGGAGCCTGATTACACCCACCTTTGTTAATGAACAGTAGTGTTGTCACATAAACAGTAGTTTTGTGGATCTGGTGAAAATCACTTTATATGTTATAATAAAATTCTACACGCAATCAATGTTTTAACATTTGAATAACTGAAAAAGAATAAATACATTGGATGGAACATCCTCGTACTAAGAAGGACATCACACTTTGGGACATGTAATGCATTCCAGTATGTGTTTAACATATAACGATACACGCAATACAGTAAGTTACAATACGATATTTACTTCCGAATTGTCCTCAAACAAGCGCCAGATAAACATCTAGAAATTTGTCTGGCGTGGCCCACATCTTAAGAAACATTATTTTATCATGACTTCATAAACAAACACTTTTTAGAATAGCAATATAATCGTAATCTTAAAGCTCTGTAACATGCTTAATATTACCTATTGATGTATGAATCGTGATCTTAAATGTAATCAAAACTCACTGCCACGAAATTTTCAATATGTATTTAATTTAATATCCACCAAGTCTACTAAACAATTGTTATTTCTCAGTTTACTAATAATAATACTTCTGTATGTCATTAAAGACGTATAACTAAGTACGAGCAAGCACTGATGTGAGAAAGGCAAAATGAGGTGGAGCGTACGATATCAACTGAAGTAGATTGTTAGCTCTAGCCACTCTCGCTAAACTTTAATTCAGGAACATATACTGAACAGTTTAATGGTATATGCAATCTATTCGATATATTTTAAATAAGTATCTAAGTGTTAAAATAGTATGAAAAAGGACATTTGGATATCACCGAACACGATAAATAAAAAGATATGGCTGTCTCTGTTTAATAATTGAGACTGTTCAAAACTTGACAAATTTCGTTAGTAAAATTGTACTTTGTTTATATTTACATTGTTGGTTTAACAAATGAACAGCAAGTTGTACTAAGAAAGAGTTAATCAGCGATTAAACGTTTTAATAAACTGGTAACAAACAGATATGTGCTGATAAAATAGGAATCGCATATAGAAACAAACTGATCACAAAGTCATTAACCAATTGGCAACGCAGCCATCCGTGTAGGATGCCATCTACCAAATCCCATCAAATGACTTTGTGTGAACATTCGGATAGAAAAAATCCTATCAACAAATCTAGGTTTCAAGTAGTTCCGTGCGATGCGTCGTATAAGGTTAAAGCTTGTACGATAGTGGGGTCTTTCTTCGATCCCTCAAGAAATTCTTCGAATGATAGTTTATCGTCATGGTTCTGAAAGAAATATAATATCATATATAAAGCGTAATAGGTACATTCGCATGCGTCTTTGTTGTTTATAATGTTATACTATGAACTTTCTTAATTTATCGTCGTGGTTCTGAAATGAATTGATTTCGTATTTCTTAGCTCTTTTGGCTGAAGGCCGTAGAGTATCCACTTCGTAGAGTATATGTTACTTATTTCTGTGTCCCATATTCCAACGTTCACGTAATTCTGAAGATCTCAACACTTGTTGTTAGTTTAAGCTTATTTTACATCAATTATAAGAAATAGTAGATATAAAAATCGAACAGGAAAAGTAGCATTCCAGGACGACAGTCAACCACAAACACACAAAAAAAAACAAAGAACAACTATGAAGATGAAAAAAGGCGAGATAAGACATGTCAAACACAAAAGGGTTGGAAATTAGGCTACCGCCTTGGAACGGTCATTGCAAAACAGGCTGCTCGGGGTTAAAAACCAGGTTCTAGGGTGCACCAAACCTCACTCTTACCCTATTGTCATCCCAATAAACGGAACAGTGTAAATAAAGATATCCCTGCCAGGTTATAATCTCTAACAAACAAGGCAGATTTAATAGGCAATATAATAAAACACATAAATGATCATGTTTATCTAATACAAAAAATAAGTCTAGAAAGTCACAAAGTAATTACTCAATGGCCGGGCAGAAGCCAGAGCAACAACTGAACAAACCGTTAAGGATACGACAAGACAAGATTAGAGACAAACACCAAACGCTACCGTCTTATAAGGATGTAGGTAGACTTCATTATAGGGTCCACAATCTGTCCGGTCATCGCACAATCAAAGAGGAAAGCATAGCCGCCTGTGGCAAACTTTAAACTTTTGTAAATCACATCACCACAGAAGTCAGGTTGTGGTAGTCCTTGTCGCAGAAGAGTTCTTAAATTACTTTTATATTTTAAAAGTAGATCAGGATTATGATAATAACATTTTGCAAAAGTTTTTCAAAGTTTATGATAACGATTACTCCCTGCTGGAGTAGCGTTTTGGATATACACATATTACGAATATTAAAGTCCTCAACACGACTACAAGCTCTAGAGAAACGAATAAGTTGAGAAACATGGACACCGTGGAACATCCCTATCTAAATGGGGATAATTAACAATATTAAAATTAATATCATCTCTCTTGTCATAAAATTTACTAATTATTTCGCCATTTTCAATAGAGAAATATAAAGCAATAAAATGTATCAGAAAAGTTAGCTCTGTTGAGTTGAAGTTCCTTAGGATAGATATTATTAACCATAGTAAAAAGAAAGGGTTGTCAATGTTCAGTACGTGATCCAAATACCGAGAGTTGTCATTAAAGTCTTTAATTACATCTGCCTGAGTATCGGATGAAAGACTCAACATGAAATATCTTCCATAGCAATACAAGAACAAATCTGCGACAAGAGGTTTACAGCTCGTACCTATAGGGATACCAACAATTTGTCTTTAGACGGTAGTTCCATATCTGACGAAAATATTATCTAATAGGAAAAAGAGTGCTTCACAAACTTCTTGGCAAGTCTACATAGTATAATTGTCTAATCTGCCGTTAGTAAAAACGCTTTAATATTGTTACAGGCCAAAAATAGAGTATTTTCCCTAGCGAAAGCTTTTTGAATAAGAGGTATAAGCTTGTCTTTGGTAAGGTGATGTGGTAAAGTTGTATATAGTGTAAGATACTTATAAATGAAATTTGACGTTTATTGCAAAATTGATCAAGACCACATTTTATCAAGAACGTCTCCCGAATTGATAATAGACCTCTAAGCTTATTTTAATCACTATCGAAGAATTCCTGGGTAGAACCAGTAATAAACAAAGGCAGACAAAGTTTGTTGATCAGGTATGGATAGCGGGAATCGAACCCACGAGCCTTCGATTCTGGGTCCGATGCTCTACCAATAAACCAGATCGCTCCATTGAAATGTTGTTTCAGTAGATCTCGGTTGATCGGCACTGAACAGTATCGATGTATTGGAATTATTTCCCTTGATTGTCTAACGATGTATTTCTTAAGGAGTTATTTCACTTGATTTTCTATCGACGTATTTATTAAGGTGTTATTTCTCTTGATTGTTTACAAAAAATAAATAATAAATAGCGAATTTCAGATTGTAAATGCGATAACTAGTGTAAGCATTGCACAAATAAAATAAAACGGTTTTATTATTACTTTTGCCTTCTTGTTTGTCTGTTTGCGTGTTTGTTGCTGTGTTTTGTGGTTGACTGTTCTCCTTGAATGCTACTTTCACTGTCCGATCTTTTTATATTTCTTTGTAAACATTTGGTTTGAATACAGTGTAGTATAAATGTACTATTATGTCAATGTATAGAATGCTTACGGTTATGAATGTGCCTGGTAAGTGTTGTAGGTGTACATTAAGCAGATATAATAATACGATTTGCTTTTATTAGATAATATTAATTCGGAAGTTAAAAAATAAATATTATTAAGTGTCACGGGTAAGATTATGAAGAAATGCGATACTAATCAGTCAGAATGGATTGATCCGTCAAAGTGAGCAGTCATTTATTTTCTTAAGCTCAAACAATATGAGTGTAAACGTCTTTTGTCTTGTTATTAGACAATTTGAGTGTCAATGTTCGACCTGTTTTGATGCAAAACCCATGTAACCGAAATTTATGGCAATATATACCGGTTTCCGCAGCTTAAAACGAAAATAATTCAATGAAAATTGAGAAAATTAATCAACCATGAATAAATAATAAAAACGATTACTCGAAGGATTCGATACTAAATTATGTGCCTATGTCCATAGCTTTTGATTTTGTTTCTCATGCAATATTGTGCATTTAACATGTCTTAACCATAAGTTACAACTGCTTGTATTACCCAAGCGATACATTACCTTGTCCATGACATCAAATATTTTGTTGACTCTTTTATCTGGAGTGTTTTCTTCTTCTGGTAGCTTAACCATATTTCCCTGAAATAATTGGTATTTGTAAATTCCACTCAAACAAGAGATGATGACAATGTTTGCGGACACTATGTTTATTAAATAGCACAATTGTTTATTTTAATTAAGTAAATCAATGCATGCAGTTAATATTTAAATTATAAATCAGGACAACCTTGAGGTCTGTTTTACACATGTGCACTCATCAAAGCAATTAAAATGTCTGAAAAGATGTCATCTCCCCTCTTCAATAAGCTCATTTAAAATACAAATGGGGGTAGAGTTGGGATGGGGTCGGGTGATAGGTGTTTCATATTTTGTAGTTAAAACTTTGAACAATCATTTAAATTAGTAAACATAAACTTCTCTTAAGTAAAATAATCACAACCATTAATATATACTAGCTTGCGTATTATGCGCTAAATGGGAATTAAATGAGTAACATTTAAATAATTTAGAGTTTAGCTAGAGTATTTCCCCTTTCCGAATATCCGTTATTATGAAAATAATCATATAGATTTACTGCTTATAAAACATCTATAGGGGTACACCGTTGTTAAAACATTATTGAAAAATGATAACGTTCAAATTCCTAGAGCCAACTTCTATCTAAACCATGCTCAATATCGTACTTACAACCATTTTGTATATGGAATCGACGATGTCACGAAGCTCATCCCTCGTTATGAAACCGTCGCTGTCGAGATCATACAATCGAAATGCCCCTACAATATACATTGACACATTAAGCAGATAAGGAACTGAATTGAAAAATCTTTCACCACCTGTTCCAGCATCAGTTGGAAATAAGTACATCTATCTGATAAGCCGGAGTTGGCCGTACTATATGCGGATTATATAATAATATGTCCAAACGATAACTGTATCAGTTGTATTGCATGTGGAGATATTAAATAGTTCACAAGTGTATGATAACCATAAAGAAAAGCAAAATGAGTATGAAAGGAGATGTGGAAAGTGCCGAATACGATAACTATAAAAGTATTGCAGACTCGGTATTATTGAGAGGTTTATGAACTGTAGTGATTGATACTAGTATCGTTCACGCTTTCTAGGCCCGGGTGGAGCAGAACTCAATATTTAAAATGTCAATAGTACGAAATGTTGAGCCATCCCGAAGATGGTATGCATATGACGGTGAACATGGAACCTTCAATGTGGTATTTTAAAGTTAATATCCGTTTTGAAACCGGATTCGAGTTATTTTTAACCTAATAGCAACGCAAATTGCGAGAACAAAAAGAACATGAAATCCGTTAATTGCCTGTAAAAATATTCTAGAATCATTCGGTATAAATAAGTAAAAGCTGGTGTGCAACATATCCGATAAAACATAAAGCCAAAGCATTTGCATAAATGCAGATTTAGGTCACGCATTTTGGAAAAAGAGTTTATAAACATGTATTAAATCTTCAATACAAATGCTCCACAAGTTCATATTATGCATTTATGTTCACATATATTTTAAATTGTCGTTTAATGGATGCAAATATTCAAAAGTCAACATTTTAATACTGGTTAACCCGTTTCTAACGCATTTCAGTGTTTTTGACAATCAAAAAAAATAAAAATAAATGACGTTTACGTTTTTTGACGGTGTTATGAACTATTTAAATAGTCGCAAAGTTGTAAAATGTCAAACCAATTAGGAGAAAACGTGTTAAGGAATTCATCGAAGAAGATCGATATGAATTCATCTTACAAATCACGAAAGTAAAACATTACAATAGAGCTCACATTTAAATTGTAAAACTCGTTTGCTGCCAACAGTCGAAAACATTGAATTTACGACAAGTGTAGGCCCTATATCAACATGCTCACTATGAGCAGGATGATCTGGGTTTATACATTGTTTTTTCCACTCAGTAAGAATGTGTTTCGTAAACACTAAATATATAAATAATGCAAATTTTAGAAGTCTATATTTTGAAATTTGGCGGCGGAATAGATTTAACGCAGGCTGTTTTATTCAAAAACAAATGTTGTAGAAAACATGTTTTTACCTCGTGTACACAACTTACATTTGAGCTTCTCTTCTACATTTCCTCGTGACGTCACCGACAGCGCTTGCAAAAAATTCATGGAATTCAATAAAGCCATCCTGGATGATAAATCAATGCAATTCAATGAATGAAATATTAGAAAACAGAGGACGGATTTTGTAATATCTATACACAAATAGCTAAAGGGCATTTACATACATTTGAACGTAAAATAACATAGACTATAAAAATAAACCAACGTTCAATAACGTAGGTCATTCAACTTGAATAAAATTCACACCTTTCCAAATTTCGGTCGTAAGCCATTTTCAAGGATAAAACTCGATACTACTTTTTACATCTTCAGCATGTATGTTTCACACAAAACAGACACCCTTAACGGTTTATTCCTATTGTTGCTCTGGCTTCTGCCACAGTTCATTGAATACCTTACTTTGTTGCTTTTCTAGGCTTTTGATTATTATATATTATATATACATGATTCATTTGTTGTGTTTTTACTTATATTCCCTATTAATGATAACTTCTTGTTTCTTAGAAAATATAATCTGTTGGGGATATCTTTATTTACACTGTCCCCGTTTATTGGGATGACAATCGGGTAAGAGTGAGGTTTTGGTGCACCCTAGAACCCTGGTTTAAAACCCCCCAGAGGTCCCTTTTTTTTGCCACTAGACCGTTCCATGGCGGTAGCCCTATTG